>VMBQ01002289.1:56540-75376 GCA_007657795.1 Dreissena rostriformis
TTGACGGGAAAATTCGCACCCCCCCCCCCCTTTGCATAACCCTGGCTACCGGCCTGTTATCAAATAAATATTATATTATATGAATGAAAAGATCATTCTGTTTATGACACTCGATGAGTAAAAGTCTAGAGTTCATAATTCTGATCAGTACAGATGTTTTTGTCTGAAATGTACTGTATGCGTAACTTTATGTTCACAATTTATGTAAATTATTATCCAAATTTTAAACGCCAACGATATACAACAGTAAGTGGACGTAATACCAGTTAAATAATTTAGCATTCCCTAAAATAAGAAATTATATTGGGCATTGAATTCTCACGCTGCAACATTGTCTCAATACATGTATGTCAAAAGTGATATTTGTGAGCTATGTCAAAAAAGCTTTAAAACATTAGCTGACGCTGTTTAAACCCGCTTGTAGAATCAAAATATACATTAAGAGAAACAAACCCGGAATTAAAGGTCAATTTACTTTTTTAAAAAAATCTTATTCTATACAATCTATTTAATTTAAATCCCGAATGTAAAAAAAGGACTTTAAAAATCGATAATCTTAAACTCGGCCCTCATTTGCTGATGACTTTATGTTTTTTTAAGAATAACGACAAATATAAAAAACTGAGAAAGGAATCTTATACAGCTGTATGTGGTGATATTTTAAACGTGATGTCATTCTACAAAAGAGTTTTTTTTTAATATAAACGCTATAAAACTGCATCGTTTTTAAGGATCGGTGCATTATCATTTATTATGTAGCCGTTTTGTGAAATCTATTATGTAGCTGGTTTGTTAATCAGCATTCGGGTCACAGGCACTGACCTCTATATATCAGAGCCATAAATAAAGGTCTGAGATTGAGTGTTTTCATTTCATTTGTTCCATACGTTCGCCATACCTTTGTATCATACATTGACCCCTTTTTGAGACCAAACGGATAAAGTCGAAGTGTAATTTGTCCTAGATCCCTGTTCATGGTGACGTGCTCTTTTGCTGCAACTAAACCTTCGATGCGGTTTTCTAGATCGGCTTATAACATTAAGATTCGACTATTACAAGTGAAAACGGTTGACGACCTATATGTCACCATTACGATATTAGCAATCGCCAAAACAACGGAAACGTCGGTCTTACAATGAAAAGATCATCTCGCAAAGTACCTGAACTTTGTATTGTACGTCTCTTTATTTTTTATCAACCAACTAGCTTCCAATCCTTAAGTGTTCTGCAAATGCACAATACTGCGTGTTCATGTCAAGCGACGATCTATCAATAAATGCCTTCTTGCATAGCCCCTGGGCTGTTATTATGTCGAATCTTGGAAGGCGTTCATTTTCGCAGACTCAAAATAAAGCAGGTACCACAATTCATGACCATGAAAGCAAGTTCATGATTGCTAAAACATACTCATAACCTCTGAACGTTGACTGCAGAGCATATTGCGTAGCTGATTATTAGTACACTACGTACGTATTGTAATGTCAAGAAACGTATTAATAAGAAGAAAAACGTGTTTGATGAATTCGGTGGTGGACGCGACGATGACGATGATGGATGACGATCAAATTGATGATGGTGAGGACGATGATGATAATGATCATAATGATGATGACTACGTCCTTTTTAGTCATCGCAGCGGTTACTTAAAAGGTACACGAGTATTGGTCTTATTTAGTAAAAGTAACTTCTATATGATCCTGAAGGGTAGTCAATCTCTTCGTAGTTATTTTACCGTTGGTACTTTACAATAATCGCTGGCTTCGCAAGTTAACCACTTCCCAGTTTTATTTTTCTATAATTATTTTTTATTTTTGCATTTTATGTCGAGATGTATAGTTTACGAGGTTGCATGGTGAATAATTGATAATAAAACACAAAGGAGTTTCAATGTCCATGTTGATGTAATATTTTATATTTGCACCGGTATATTGATTTGCACAAGTTACTGTTATAGATGACAAGCGATAGCGTTTATTCTGTTAGGTCACTATCCAGCCTTTAAGGCATATGTTATATACTTTACTGGTTGTTTATTCACTGACATAGATCGATAGCTATTGTTTGTTGTATTGTTTAGAAGTTCGTAGAAGAAGAAACAAAAGGAAATCCAATAGACTTAAATAGACAGGAACAATGCATCATATGGAGCGCATTAATTTATAAACTTTTAAATAAACGCAATGATGGTTATATACATTATCAGTAGTTATTCTAATGAAGTAAGTTAATAGTTAATAATTGTTAGTAAATAAAATCGATAAACTGTTTGTGCAAACTGTAATTGTAGCTCACCTGATTACGAATAGATCAAGTTTTATCGTTGGTGGTCAGTCTGTGTACGGCGTCCGTAATTATGCGGGGTGCGTCATGTGGTGTGCGTCAATCGGTGTGAAGTCTCAAGTTTTAGCTTGTTACCACTCGTGTACGGAATACCGTTAGGGCCATCGTGGTTACACATTAAAATCCAGAGGGCGACATCGCGACAACGCGATAGTATCATGACGACAATACGATGACGACAGTGCGACAATACGATGGCGACAGTGCGGTAGTACGATGGACAATGCGACAAC
Source organism: Dreissena rostriformis (assembly GCA_007657795.1). Taxonomy (NCBI): domain Eukaryota; kingdom Metazoa; phylum Mollusca; class Bivalvia; order Myida; family Dreissenidae; genus Dreissena; species Dreissena rostriformis. The sequence goes on from VMBQ01002289.1 coordinate 59,114, forward strand.
GCGTTAGTACGATGGCGACAATGCGATAATACGATGACGACATTGCGACAACGCGATAGTACGATGGCGACAATTGTCGCACTGTCGTCATCGTATTATCGCATTATCGCATTGTCGCCATCGTACTATCGCACTGTCGCCATCTTATTGTCGCANAAGTCTCAAGTTTTAGCTAGTTACCACTCGTGTACGGAATACCGTATTGCCATCGTGGTTACACGTTAAAATCCAGAGGGCGACAATGCGACAACGCGATAGTATCATGACGACAATGCGACAATACGATGACGACAGTGCGACAATACGATGGCGACAGTGCGATAGTACGATGGACAATGCGACAACGCGATAGTACGATGGCGACAATGCGATAATACGATGACGACATTGCGACAACGCGATAGTACGATGGCGACAATTGTCGCACTGTCGTCATCGTATTATCGCACTTTCGCATTGTCGCCATCGTACTTTCGCACTGTCGCCATCTTATTGTATTTATTGTATAATTCTTGAATTGTTTTTCATAAATATATAACAGAAACCTGAAAATGCATACAAAATGATATATTATAAGCTCCGCCCTTAACGTTTATTGCTTAATTTTACCAGAGGTGATGTTATTGTGTCAAATTAATATAAAGTCCCCACACTGATCATTCATTTTTCTACCCGTTAAAACGCGCGGTTGTACTTTATTGACAAAATACTTATTTGTTTAAAAAAAATCATGATATATATATAGAAAACTCTCGCGAATTAGCGGGCTCCCCACTTTATCCCATTAAAAATGGTGAAACATTAAAAAGGAAATCCTTGAAAATGTTACCTGAGTCGCTCTTTTGTTTACAGTTTTGTCCCCACACAGATCCTTTAAAGTTACGTGGTATAGGCATCGTGCTTATACCACTGTACTTCACACAGCAACCAACTTAAGTATAGAAACCAAGCATTTGAAGTCGTTGTTAAGGCTTCGATTTATTGAATAAGTCTGTATTTAACACGATTTGCTTGAGCTGACTTGTTCATATTGCAATAAAGTGTGATTATATTTGATTTTTAACTCAGTGCAAGCTTTAAAAGAAAATATATCAGAAATAAACACCATACATACCTTTTGAACGACAACAACACTTTAATAACGTGTTAAGATTCAAATAAATAAATGAGTAAAGCAAGCATCTTAAAAGCAATGTAATGTCAAAAGAAAAATAATACATGATGCAGCACAGACTATCGCTTTGTTTAATAAGGATAATGCTGTGTTCTATTTAGAGATGTTTAATAGCATAAGGTCCCATATTTCAATATTATTTAATAGTGTTTGAATAAGTTTTTCTTTAATATGAGACTGTATTATTATATTTGATCTACGTAAATACAATATTTTTTAGATCTGTTTTCAAATTTGAATGTATCCTGAATATAGCTAATCATTTCATGCGTTTATGTGCCATTACACAACTTGAAATAAGACCTTTACCTCTGATTCTTGGAAACCACTTTCTCTGTTTAAGGTGGCACCACTTCCCGTCCCTTTAAATGACACATCGGGCAACGCTACTGAGCTGATGGATCCATCCGCCTTCTTATGTTGCAGTCACAAATGATGAACAAGTTTACGGTAAATCACCTGCATCTGTGTAGGTTGAAGTGACTGTTATTTCCGGATTTTGTTCGGTCATTTATACCCCGATATTATTCCACACAACGAACACATCCATTTTGATATATAATTGAGTATGCACGATTTTTATATCAGTTAAATTGTAATATATTGATACAAATATGTAACAATAACATAAACTAGGCAAGAAGAATTATAAATTGAGGACGAATTTCATACAATGCAGCAAAGACAAGTTAGCGCTGGTTAAAGCCGATGCCGACACTTTTACTCGTATTTGTTAAGAAACAAAATTGTGTCTTTGTGTCGTATGAACGAATCTGCACTAAAACTTGAATCTGCACTTGAATTTAGATTCACATCGTTCATGCATGATATACATGCTGGCGAATTCGGCTGTACAGCCTTTTTCGATTTCAGAATTAAATATCTGGCTTATTTCGCATTTTTCGACACATGTTCTTCTTAACTTTAATTTTAATTTATATTGAAATATATGTATAATAAGTTTTTTACACATTTTATATAAATTCATAAATATTTGACAAAATCGTGCATACTCTCTTTAATATGCTAACACATGATTCAGGGTTTTAAATTACGTCTTTTAAATATAAAATGGTGCAGTATTGTATATCCCCCTCCCTGGAGTATCTGCGTGCAATTTAAATTATACCACATGTAGTATGTTTCAAAATGAGAATAAAGCTCTTCAACGTTTCTTCAATTATTACAATTTGAGACCTTTGGATCTAACTTATTATTTTAGACACCTTTAACAGTTTAGGTTCCATATTTTAATATCTACAATCACACGAAGCAATCAATTATGGCAAATGACAAGAAATCTCATATAAGTCTCAAAAAGATGTAAAATTTGTCCAAATCTGAATCCGTGATTTTTCAAACATAAATGGTTCCACTGTTGTTCTTAGAGATTGCGGTGTATAAAAATAGCATAGATTTGACGACATATTGTTACCTCGTTCAACTGCTATGGAACGCCATGTGGTTAGTTAGACGTAGAGTCACGTTGGAGTTATGTTAAGTGAACGTGGCATTATGTTGGGTCAAACAGGCATGTCGTGGAGTCAAAATAGTATAATGTTGAGTCAGGTTGTCTTTCTTCGGTTGTTGTATCGTCAAGATTGCATTAAGTTGCATCATGTTGGGTCAAAATGACATAAGATTGAGTCTTTTTGATGAAACGGCATTACGTGTAGTCAAGTAGCATTTGGTTGAGTAAAACTGGCATTATGTTGAGTCAAGTTGATATAAGATTGAGTACATATGGCATTAGGTCGAGTCAAATTGGCATAATGTTCGGTAAAGTTGACATTGCGTTGAGTTAAGTTAATACTCGATTGAGTCAAATTACCTATGTTGGGTGCAGTTATCATTTGGTTTAGTCTAGCTGACAACTGATAACATTTGCTTTATGACAGGCCTGTTTGTTCTATGAATGGAACGTACGAAGCATGTCGCTCAACAGTGAATAATATTTGCCGAAGGTTTTATTTCTGGAAGGCAACATCAAAAAATTACATTTACTTGACTTACAGTAAATACCACTAAAAGAATCATACTTTTGGATAAAAAAATGCCAATTTGACGCAATCCAATGTCAATTTAACCCAGCATAATAAAAACTTTACTCCACCACGTTTCTTTTTGCCACAAAAAACTATAATGTTACTAAATATAATGTCATATGGACTCAACTTAATGCCGAATAGACTCGTTGCTATGTGAACTGAACTCAACATTATGCCAATTCGACTCAACTTGGTGTCATAGTTACCGAACACAATTCCATCTTGACCCAAAGTATGTCAAATTTCCATTTTGACCCAAAGTATGTCAAATTTTCTATGTATTATGCCAATTTGACACAACACAATGTTAACTTGACTTAACGTTATACCAACTTTAAACAAAAGGCAGTTTTGGCGTTTCATAAACTTCCGTTGCTTCTTTTTTTAACTAGATTGATTCTGGTCGGTCTCAAATTAATTATTGTGTTGTATGTATAGCAAACATCATGTGTCAATGCCCATGCAGCTTTTGTACCTTCTTTATGAACACTAAAATTGANAATCAACAGAAGTAACTGCCCTAAACTTCCCATGTTAATACTTTTAACAATGTCACTCGTTTTATATTATCATGATCCTTACATAATGATTTCGCTCCTTATCGTGTTCTAGCGTCCTTGCGCTCGTTATCCATAGGCTAAGAGTGACAAATTACGAAGGGTAGTAAAACAACGTTAACTTTCGTAGGAGAAAAAAGCAACGTCTTGCTTGCTGTTTGAGATACGACAGGTATATCCCACATAAACACATCTTACAGTTTCTAAGGACTTTATAGTCATTTTTTTATAAACATGTTTCCCAGAGTAAATAAAGTTAAAATTGTCCATCACATATTATAAATGACTTATTTACAGTATCACACATGATTTTTAAATGTTTGTCTTAAATGATGGGGTGTCGTTATTTGTATACTAAATATGGGTACCTATTAGTGTTTAAGTATTTTTGAAAAATTGTCGACATCAAACTTCTATTTGTTTCAGATGAACATACATTTTGTACTTAGATGCTTTTCCATTAGTGTAACTGTACCCCTGGGACTATGCGTGTCATAAAACAAAATCGCTACCCTACTCAGAGCGAGAATGTCTATGGATATCTACAGTCAAATTGCGTCTCGCGAACAATAAATGTTTAATGTCAATTTCGCTGGATAAATTAATTCTTATAATTCGTTTAAAGGCGCACCTATGTCATTTTTGTGAAAAACCTTTATTTGACGCGGTCTATATTACATGTAACTGTATTTTGGCATGGTCAGGATGTGTTATTTAATATTCAGAATGTCTGTTTGATAAATGTTTTCATAGAAATTGTGTATTTTTACTCTTTAAATCAAATACTAAAGGCGTATTTTTTTTTTAATTTAGAATGCAATATTTATTGATGATCCCAAAAAAATACAGGTCACACTAGGTGTTTACAGCCAACTGCAGACAGTGTCAGAGACCGTTAATCAAAAGTACCTCGCTAAGATAAACAGCGGATAAGTATTCGGCCGATATAATTTATTCGTGTAAAAAAGATTTTAAACAAGCACAGTCATTGGACAGCCATGTTTGCTGCATAAACACAGGATCTTAATCAATCAATTTTATCACCATTACAAAAATGGCATATGCTCCGAATCGGGTTGGCTCCTGAGCCAACAGGATTGTCTACCCTGTACGGCCTTTAATTAAGAATTTGTGCGCTGCGGTGGTCTAACAACGTTCGATGGATTTTGCATGATATTGTATTGTGATCTTTCGTGAGGAAAAACATTGGTTAGCATTTTGATGTTTCATTTCGATCGATGTACTTGTTGCAAAGAACGTCCTTTTGTGTTCATTAATTTCCATTAATCATGGCCTGAATGTTATCCGTATATCAAAAACATTTCGGATATTAAAGTTTTGTATTGTGTATGATCTGTTAATAAAGGTTATTCTATAAAGTATCACCTTTCTAGACAGATCATACAGTCGTAGCAGAAAATAGTGTTATTGTACATTTGTGTTCAACTTGTTTTCAACAACCCTTTAATGAAGATTAACAGGATTCAGACTTCCAAGGCTGAACGTGTCTGAGCGGTCGAAGGATGCTCGGGAAGCGACGTGCAAAAACATAACACGCAAAGTCCGGTTCAAGGAACAGACAAGGTTTGTCCAAATAACATATTATATTAATGTGGGTTTTCTGTTCTCAAATATATTATTTGTTTAGATATCCATAATATATGCTGATTCATATCACAGGGAAAATTCACATTTTTATTACAAACTATTAAAAGTATATACACACAAATGTAACCCTTTGCTGTGACTCGTATTTATTTTTATTTTTATTTAATTTCGAATGCCTCAACATTTGAAACATAATTAGTGCTTATATTTACAGCACGTTTTCTACCATGTAGGTTATCTTTGTATATAAGAGATAAATATGTATGTTCTGTTTGTCAATGCTATGTATACGACCATGATGTTCTGAGTATAAGTTTTGTTTTAATTATTTCAGGCTTATCATGTCAGAAAGACAGTTCGGAGGTTTCAGTTTAAAATCATGCCCAGCTTAGACATGCTATTTGAAATCATAAGTGGATTAGTTTTTTCGACTCAGACTAAATGTTCTTTCCCTCCGACAATAGACAATCCCAGAATCGATAAATTGACCGCCGCCATATTGGTTATCACGTGACTCGCTACTGAAGACGGTACTGACAAATTAGGCAGATAACAGCGTAATCATAGCGTACACCCGCTTCAAACATTAAACAAAGTTTCGATATGTATAACAGCGTAAATCAATAAAAGTTAAATAAGAAATATACACGATAGATTTATTACAAAATGTGTCTCTGCAACACTAATCAGTGACAACACGTAATGTTTAAGGACGAATTTTTGAAGCACACCTTTCAGTTATACCAGCGCCTAAAATTTAAGTATTTATGTTATGGAATGGAATTATTCAAGGATAATTATAAATGTTATACCAATATCTTAAGTCTGAAGTAAACTTTGTGATTTTAGCGTAAATAGTGCCGGAGATATTAATTAGCGAAACTTTAAATGATTTAATGCCGAAGTAGACAATTTTATTGAAAATGAGATATCTGCCTTTGTTTAAAACATTATTATTTCTTTATAAATATTCATATAGTTCAGGAGATACTAATAAAGGAACTTTATAAGATTCAAGACCAAGGCAGACTTTTTTTATTGAATAGTACATATCTTTGTTTGTCTAAACATTTATTATTTCGTTATTTATATTTCTTATTTAAGTATCTTTTTTAAAGGTAATGTAACAACGTATTGCCCGAATACAGTTTGTGATTTAAACTAAAATTGGTCCGAAAATATTCATAAGCAAAACTCTGTGAAAGTTCATGTAGAGGCAAACTGTTTTATTAAAAGGTATGTATCTGGTTTAGTCTAAAACTGAAGTTTTTATTTTAAGTAATATCTAAAAGAATCGCTCTCAAGCTAACACAAAACCCTCTTGCCGGATATGAATTTTAAATGTACAAGTACCTGAGCTATTCATTAGCAAAACTGTGTAAGATCTTAGTACATGGCATACCTTTTATTGAAAAGTACATATCAGCGTTTTCCTAAAACTTAATTTTATGTTATTATTTAAATAATGTTAACTAAACTGATTTCATAATTTATTAAATTTTCTTTATAGTATCTCAATTTACGATAAAAATGTTCAATATGAAAAATATGGAGCCTTAAATGAACTTAAATAGCTCCAATGATGTTCTCTACATTTCCTAAACTTATAAATGCCTTTATTAAATTTTCGTAATAAAGTCTAAATTTACGATAAAAAAATAAAACTCGAACAAATAATTGATATTTGTCTTCGTTAATTACGGATTTTTAATATAAGCAAAGAAGATATAATGGTCTTGAAAAAAAACATCTGCGATAGAGGCACGAAGCTTTCCCTCCGTGGAAGGCGATGTCCCAAGATACCATGCGTCACCTACTAATAACATTTAAAATGGCAATCAAGGAAATCAATTCATTCTGAGTTTGATGACTCTTAAAAAAATGCATACGAACCTTGTTTCTTTTAATCGCCAAATAACTGATTAACCTATTTATTAAAAAAAATACGAACTATTTTGTGACGATCATATCGATAACAGAAACTATTTACATCTTCAAATATATTAGATGAAATTGCTTCGCATCCTTTTACTGACAATTAATTTGTTCAGGGACCCATTTAAACATATAGGTCCCTGTATTGTTGTTCAGTACCGTTAGTCGTCACGCGCGAGTATTCAGGGTCTCAGGTCGTTTCGCCCTAAAACCTGTTCGCCCTAGGTCACCCTGAGTCGTTTCGCCCTTGGTCGTTTCGCCCTTACAAGTGGGTTGTTTCGCCCTTATTTAATCCTTATGTAATATTATGGTTTTGTAAATGATTCTTTCGATCCGAATTGTCTTTGTTTAACATATATGGGGAATTAAGATTTGTATTACAAGTTTGATTATTAATTGCAATTTTAATTAAGTATTTGTTTATCATATATGGGAAATTAAGATTATTTTATAATTACAAATTTGATGATTGCGCAATTATCCGTTTGATTTTAATTGCAATTAATTAGCAGAAACATTATGACACATTGTGTTACAAACTAAGTATTACGATTAATTAGTTTAGCAGAGGTACTGTATGATGCGTTGATTTGTCAATTAAAATCATTTCGGGACCAATTACAATTTTAAACAAACTTAGATCGGAAGACGTGTGATCAGATGATTGGCTAATTACTAGCACAGAAACATTAAAAGAATATATTAGAAAGGCGTTATATTTTTTATTAACTTAAAGCCAGTTTGCATCTTTTGATCTCAAGATCCTTATAAATCGCTGTATGTATAAAATCTAGGGCGAAACGACCCAGGAATTAGGGCGAAACGACCCAGGGCGAACGGGAATTAGGGCGAAACGACTCTTGGGCGAACGGGAATTAGGGCGAAACGACCCGGATTCAGTATTCAGGGGCGGTAATCCGGGAGCTATCGATTTCTGAGAGTGTCTTTAGTTATCATACCAGATTTATATAGCGCCCTGTTCATGCATAAATGCACGTTCAAAGGCGCTTTACGTAAGAACATTCGACGTATCGCAGATACGAATACATGTTGCAACACTGTTTCAAAAGAAATCGAACACAACTACTCAATGTGTATACATGTAGCTTTAAGACAATTAATGAAACAATAAAATCTAAAACTAATACTAAAGGTACTTCGTAAACACATGCACAGTAACCGTAGATTAAAAAGATCAGCAAGAAACTATAAAAACTACTCAATGTGTATAGCTATAAGACAATTAATGAAACAGTAAAATCTAAAACTTACACTATAAGTACTGCGTAAAAACATGCACAGAAACCATAGATTAGAAAGATCAGCAAGACACTATAAAAAAAAACAGAGACAAGGATAGCGTCAGGATACCATAACCACGAGTCCCCAAATCCCCAAAGGAATAAGTATACTTCCTTTAAAAGGGTTCATTCCAGTTCATGCTGATTAAAATTTTATGTAATGAATTGAATAAACCACTGCTTATGTTACATAAGATTGGAGGAAGAGGTGAGTTTTCAGTGCCTTTTTAAAAGAATTCAGTGTTGAAGAACCTCGAATGTTTGATGGAAGGGAGTTCCAGAGTTTGGGAGCAGCGTACATGAAACTTCGCTTCCCGTATGATACGGATTGGATCTTAGTTGGGATAACTAATGAAGTCGCTTCGTTCTTTGATTTTAAGTTTCGCCTTGGTTCGTAGAATTCAAGTAGGTTTTTTTAGATATACAGGCGACTGTCCATTAAAGGCTTTGAACGAATTGGTAAGTATGTTGAAGTGAATTCTTTTTTCTACTCGGGGCCAGTGTAATTCCTTTAGGATCCGTGTTAAATGACTATAGCGGGATGTTCTTGTGATAACTCGCGCCACAGTGTTTTGAACATTTTGTAGTTTCTTGATAGCTGATTTTTGTGTTCCATACAGCAGTGCATCGCAATAGTCTAGCCAAGATGTAACAAGTGAATTGACCAAAGATTTTGTGGCATTTGGTGTAAGATATTGCCTGATGTGACCTATTTGCCTGACTTGACCGAAACATAATCTACTTATCACATTAATACGCTGTTCCATGTTCATTTTTTAATCAAACCAAGCACCGAGATTTCGAACGCATTGCGATGGTTAAGTTGTCGAGTCCCCTACTTTAACAGTTAACCCGTCTACGTACTTGGCGTTGTTTTGACTTGAAAATACTATGAACTCGGTTTTGTTGGTGTTAAGGTGATCCATCCAGGTATCAGTTTCATTTAAAACAATCATCTAAACAATTTCAAATTAAATGTGTCTTTGTCTTTTGAAACAGTACCTTATTATTCCTTCATTCATATTCGTATTTAACAGCAGTGTTTGAATATGAAGTTTCTATATTTTATAGTTAATTTCAAAATAAATAACTATACAGCATATTTATATCTTTTAATCAAGGAAATTAATATGAAATCATTTCATTTAGCCTAATATTATTTCACCTGTATTGTTCTTAACATTGCTTTTAATACAAATACTATTGCCAGTACACTTTTGTTATATAGGTCGTATTTTACACACTATCTTCGCTCTAAGGTTATAACCTGCTTTAGAGGTTGATTCAATATTTCTGTAATCGCCATTGCTTGGAAATAATGGTCTTTAATTAATTTTTTATGCTGAACAGGCTGCCCAAGAAATTTTCTGTAAAGCAAGTGTTGTTCTTGCCACAAAAGACTTTGAAGACCTTACTGAATTCAAACCGGGCAGCATATTGTAAGAATTCTGAAAATACACTACTAACAGCAAATAAGCTTTCAGTTCCTTTGCTCGCTCAACGCATGATGCCATTCTACTGATAAAAACACAAAAAGGAACTCCCACTGCAGACGGTTGTTGCCTTGACATTGCCAAGCTCAAAGAAAACACATGGCATAGAAAGATTCACATTCGACAACTTATGAGTTTTATATCTACATATACTGCTTGTTTGTTGCTAAAGATTATGGTTATTGTCTTTTTTCAGTTTGTTGTTTTTAATTAGATTCCGTTTTGTTTTCTAGTTTTATTATTTACAAATGAAATACGTTATTCTATTAGCCTGTTATATAAAGTAAAGTTTGCAGTACTTGATTCTTACTTATTCCCGTGTTTTATTATGAAATCTGTAGTTTGAATTGGTATGTTGCTACGGTTGATAGGAGGACAGTACATATAACTTTAAAGTATGGCCTAAATACAAAATTTGTATTGCCTCTGAGTCAATTTTCATAAGATATTATTAACCATTATTAAATAACTAATTTACAGATACGATCATGCCTTATATTGTTTTACTTTTGTCAATATATAAACTATTATATGGCGCCCCTTTGATGCTTCACACCAATCCCATTCTTGGTTAATTGTTCATGTAGAATTATTTTTTTGTCAAAAATATAAACTGTTTTATGGCGCCCCTTGATGCTTCGCACCAATCGCATTCTTGGTTAATTGTTCATGTAGTAAAACTTTTGTCAAACTATTAACTGTTATATGGCGCCCCTTTGATGCTTCGCACCAATCGCATTCTTGGTTTATTGTTCATGTAGTAAAATACATGGCACTATTTCCTCCGCATTGAACCTTTGCTCGAAAACGCTAGCCCTGTACTTTTATGAATACCAATACAAATTATCTCAGAGAAAAATAGTTAAAGTAATCAAAAGTAAGATAACGGGACTCTTACTGGTTTGAATAGCACATAAAAAACAGTTAATTATTTGTTATATTTGTTATTTACATAAATTGATAATTTAAACATTTCTTTTTCAATTTTAAACTGTAATAAATACATTAATACTTGGACAAAAATCACAGTATTGATACCAATTATATATTACCAAATGAATAATACTATTTCAAACAATATTCAATTTACCTTTCACACGGTCTCTTTGATCAGGGTAGATACACTGTAGAAACGAAAGAAATGACTCCAGGTCTTTCCCCGGCTGTTCGATCCTCTTTTGCGATTTCTCTGCGAAATCCCCAGTAAACATTACTTTAAAGACGGGCGAGGCAACGGACAATACAGACTTTACAACCGGAATACTAGTGCCTTCAATTATCAGCACTGCATCGGCAAGACCACTGGATTCTCCAAACATGCTCACATCGATTTCTTCGTCCGATTCTCCAGATTCTGACGTCTTACTGTATATCTGTAAACAAAAGTGTTATTAAATAACATGGTTTCTATTATAGCATTACGAACAGAGTTTCAGTAAAAAGTACCTATCGGTTAAGGTTAAACACTGTAGTTAGTTGGTGCTCATTTTTGACATCAGATTGCAGTCGTCCATATACATGCATAAACCGTTAATTTGCCTAGGATATCCATTAGTAACTTGGTTAGTTACTCCGTCGTCACACTTCGTTTTTTGTATTTTTTCAGTTGGTCGAATGTCAAGGTCATACTGATCATTTAAAATAGTGTTTTTTTTTTTCATATAACCTGGACAAACTCAACAAATTTTAATAGAGCTTTTCTATTTCACATGGTGAATGGAATAAAAACAGACAATACCCTTATTGGTTTTGAGTTAAGTAGGCTTTATATCAAGAAAACAGTGGCAACGTATTTCAAAACCTATTTCTGATCTACCTGTGCAAGTATTATTTGGGATTTGAGTCGGTTCACTGATTAACAAATTTAAAACATTCAAAAAGTGTTTGATATCCACAAGAAATAACATTTAGTACTCTAGCATTCGTGAATAAAACATATAACAGTATTACCTTTTTGATACGGATATTTATATGCTTTTGACAGTTTAGCACATTTTATTTGTACTACCTTGGCATATCCTTTATGTGTTATGCTTCTTTTACCTTAAATAATCTTTGTTGTAGATTATTTCTAAAACGGATGTTTCAGAAAATGCATTTATTGACATTAACATTGACATGTCTAATATTAATTTCAAAACTTACTATAGGCACCTTTATATCCTCCTCGGTTTCTCCAACCACGTTGGCAGTGGTCAGTTCGCTTACTATAACCTCCATATTTGTGTATTTCTGAAACATAAACTAAGAATATATAAAGTGTATTTTACGTGATTTTTTCAGAGACTGTCAATACGATACATTTCCTTGTTTCTGACTCAAACAATAACAAGAGCACCGCATAGCGGATGCCAACGCTCGGCTGTGGGTGCATGGATTTTGTGACCTTTGACCTTGAAGGTCATCATTGACCTTGACCTTTTCACCACTCAAAATGTGCAGGTCGATGAGATACACATGAAAAAACTTTTTCCTTAAAGGTTGACCTTGACCTTTGACCACTGAAAATGTGCAGCTCCATGAGATATACATGCATGCCAAATATCAAGTTGCTATCTTCAATATTGCAAAAGTTATGGCCAATGTTAAAGTTTTCGGACGACGACCACGACAACGACGACGCGGAAGACGAGAGGGCTATGACATTACCTCGGGATTTGTTCGAAAACAGTCGAGCTAAAAACTATGGTTATCAGTGAAACGAAATACACAATTAAACTCGAACGAAGACAAATTATGAAAATTTTATTTTATATGTACCTAGTTATCATTTGAATTTAATACGTTATGAAAAGTTAAACATTCGATAAACAGAAACAACTGAATAATTTGGCGTATATCTTTTGTGTTCGTTAAATTTTGTTGGAACAAGTGAATCGTGTATATATTAAAAAATACAGTTATTCATGTTACATAATGGTCTAGAGGTTAAGGCCTCTTCATACTAAGGACACCGTTTTGAATCCTGTTGAGGCTAAAATTATATTTGTTCTTTTTCATAACTATCAATTATACTTTAGCTCTTTGGTTAAAATTGTGAAACATATCGATAGTACAATGTATATTCTAAATGACAAGCATTAAGAAAACCAATGCGGTGAAGATGTCCCTTAAAATATAAATTCTATACTTGTTTCTTACACTGTGTTTATGCGTGTGTACTCTCAAACGTATGTGGCCAATTTCATTCGGATACACAAACCTTAGTCCTGATAAAGAAACAATGTTTTTTTTTAAATACTGAAGAAGCATTGCCAAATCTCTACTTAAATAACATATGCTCTTGTTAAAACTATTGATCCAAAACTAGTGTGACGCAAATTAGATATACATGTAGCCACAAGATTGATACTCACATACTTTTATTTTCAGAAAATTCAGGCATGTTTTTTTTTGTTGGAGTCAATGACTTTATAACAAAACGATGCGTTTCCTATTTTCTCTATGCTATATTAAGATGAAAGTATTCTGGCAACTTTGTTAAAACGAGAGCGAAACAACTGCGTGCAGCAGCATGCGAATTTTCTTTCTGTCTACATTCATCCAGTATTACACTGATTGATAAATCCTTTACTTCGACTAGTTTGTAATAAAGATACAAATTACACATATTGGTGATGTGTCTCGGGATCGGGAGGTCGTAGGTTCGAGCCCCATGGGGAGCGTTTGTCTAAGGATGGATGTTTGTCATGGGACTTGTTCCGATTAGGCCGGCTCGTGAGCCGCGAGCTTTAAACATGAATGGTTACCGACTTCTATCCGCCTGGCGCCTGGCATAGTGATAGGAGTTGGGAGGTACATGGTATACACGCAAAAAGTGTCTCATAAGTCAGATTGGCTGGCCCTTTCAATAGGGGTGACACTATAATAGTAGATATGATATGCGTACAGCGAAAAAAGACTATAAGTATCAGTGCAGGCAATCTAAGCGAAATTTTAACAGGAATCAATATCTTAAATGAATGAAATGCGATTTAAAAAGCCAAAGGAATTTTGGAAACTTTTTAAAAAGAAATCATTTAATAATGCGGGTGATAATATTGACATAGATGCCTTTTTTGAACATTTTAAAATTGTATCTTCTTTAAATAGAAGTGATGATGAAGAAGATGTTATGGAATACGTAACACGTCACAATACAGATAACATGACGTCAGGGACATTTGAAGAGTTGGATATTTTATTTACAAAGGAAGAAATACGAAAGGCAATACAATTATTGGGAATAAATAAATCTCATTCAATTGATAATATTATATACGAATATTTTAAGGCGGGAAAGGATGTGCTTGATACACCACTGGAAATATTATTTAATTATATTCTTGAAAAAGAGTCATTTCCCAAATCTTGGTCAAAGGGAGTAATTATACCTATTTTCAAAAAAGGAGATTCATTCGACCCTAACAACTATCGAGGCATAACGTTAGTGAGCTGTTTCGCCAAACTGTTCACAGTCGTAATAAATGAACGGCTTAAAAAGTGGGCTATTGTAAATGATACGCTCACAGACGCTCAGTTTGGATTCAAAACCAATTATAGCACTGTGGATGCTATTTTTCTACTAAAGGCTTTTATAGATAAACAACTCAGTACTAAAAAGAAACTATACTGTTGCTATATCGACCTGATGAAATGTTATGACTCAATTTATAGAAACGGATTATGGTATAAGCTTATTAAGAGCGGAATAAACGGTAGATTGTTAAAAATTATTCGGTCTATGTATGATGAAGTGAAATTATGTGTAAGACATATGGGGACGTTGTCGGATTTCTTTAATTGCGAAGTTGGATTATTGCAAGGGGAGACAATCTCACCTATACTATTTTCTCTTTTCGCTAACGACATCGAACTCTTTTTGAGTAATAACAATGAAAACATGATCACGTTGGACCAGCTATCTATTTATTTGTTATTGTTTGCAGATGATGCTGTAATTTTTTCAGAAACACCAAAAGGTTTGCAAAAATCTTTAGATAATCTATACGAATATTGTGAACGATGGAAGTTGAAAGTTAATGTAGAAAAAACAAAAGTGGTCATATATAAAAAGGGAGGAAATAATTCACAGAACGAGCCAATTTTTTATAACAATGAGCAAATAGAAATGGTTCAATCATTTAACTATCTCGGCATTGTACTTTCAAGTGGTGGATCATTTATACAAACTACTCAAGCTTTATCCGATAAAGGCTTAAAGGCTATGGGGTCGCTTTTTGCAATCACCAAAGACATGCATGTTCCTGTTAAAATAATGTTAAATTTGTTCGATTCTTATGTTACTTCAATACTGTGTTATGCGTGTGAGGTTTGGGGGTTTGTAAATGCTGATGATATTGAAAGAGTTCACAGAAGATTTTTGAAACGAATACTGGGTGTCAAAATGAGTACCGCTAATTCAGCTGTGTACGGGGAACTAGGGCGATACCCATTATATATAAATCGCTATGTACGAATTATAAAATATTTCATAAAATTGTATACTGTTAAACAAACTAATTGTATATTATATAGTACACTATGTTATATGAGAAATGGTGCTGAAAATATAATACGATGTAACAATTGGATTACCAAAGTACGAGACTTACTTCAAAACACTGGTTTTGTAGATGTTTGGATGTACCCAGAATCAGTAAATGCAAATGTATTTATTCCTATATTTAAAAATAGACTAATTGATATGTACATAGGTTTGTGGCTTAATGATTTAAACGTTAAAAGTTCATTAACTCTATACAAAGAATTGAAACATCGATTTGAACTATCTGATTACCTTAACATAATCCAAAACTTTAATTTAAGAAAATACATATCAAAATTAAGACTTTCGTCCCACATGTTAAAAATTGAATCTGGGAGACATACAAATATTCCTAAAAACGAACGCAAATGTAATATATGTAACTCAAATGATATTGAAGACGAATACCATTTTGTAATTGTATGTCCTCTTTATACAGATATAAGAAAAATGTACATTGACAAATTCTATTATAACCGACCTAGTATGCATAAATTTATTCTTTTGTTAACAAATAATAAAACCAAAGTCCTAAATAAACTCGCGATATATTGTAAAAATGCTTTTAAAATGAGAACTGATACATTGAATGCAAACGTTGAGTAATTCGATGGCCTTAG
>VMBQ01002289.1:76021-107682 GCA_007657795.1 Dreissena rostriformis
AAATAACTGCATAAGATCGACAAAATATCGTTTAATTTGAATTAACCCATCTGTGTAAATACTCAGCGTTTCTTTTGTGGCTGACAGGTAAAGACGGATGTACAAAAGTACTGACCAACAAACTTATTAACCATACTTCGATTTGCTTGTGTAAACAATACCAGCCGGCTTTTGGCTTTTTCACAGACTCGCAGAGACGGGGCATTTCGACAGAAATAGCCAGTGATTTAATAAGTCGATATATAGCTTGGAGTTTAATAATCCCGATATTTCTGGTTCTCCGCTTTATATGAATTACACATTACAAATGGTCATGTCGCATTGAATTAACTTCATGTTGCGTCATGACTTGCAACATGCTTAGTGCTTATCTCTTTCGTGTTATTGAATTACTAGTGTAATTACTAGTGCAATTGCTAGTGTAATCATAAGTGTAAAGTTGAAATGTACAAACATTATGTTGGTAACGAATAGCATTATAGAAAAAGCATTTGTCATATATCAACATGCAATTGTAATTTGTCAACATGGAGTTGTAATTAAGCAACATGTACTAGTCATTAAGCAATATTCAATTGTCATTAAGCATCATGAATGGACTTGTGTATTTTCCCTTCTTTAAACATAAGCATTTAGGCGCGTGCATAATGCATTGTTTATACAGCAAATGCAAGAAACACAAATACAATTGTATTGTAACAGAATTCAAATGCAAATTTTAATATATTAAAATGTAGTTGTCAAAATAAACAATTGCCATTAAGCAATATGCAATTGCCATTTAGCAATATGCATGTGCTGGCGGATAAACCCTTCCATATCTGACCACACTCGCTCACATTTTGGAACGCCTGTTTCTACATGTGTATATTGTTCTTTCAACTATAGAAGAATATAACGGCAGATAGTTTATCCGCATGCGTGTCCAACAATCTGTTTAAGGCTAACAATTTATCTTTTCATTGTCAGAGCTTATCGGGCAGTTACGGAATACCGCTAGGGCCCTCGTGGTTACACATTAAAATCCAGAGGACGACATGCGAAAGTAAGATGGCGACAATGCGAAAACGCGATATTACGATGGCGACAATGCGATAGTCATATCGTACTGTCGCCATCGTATCATCGCATTGTCGCCATCGTACTATCGCGTTGTTACATTGTCGCCATCGTACTATCGCATTTTCGCCATCATACTATCGCATTGTCGCCATCGAACTATCTTTTTTTCGCCATCGTACTATCGCACTATCGCATGATAGCCTTCTGGATTTTAATGTGTAACCACGATGGCCCTTTTGGTCTTCCGTTGGCAGAAGACAAAAATAAGGTAATTCTAGTGCGTTTTATTTTTTTGCAAAGTACACGAAATATTAATTACCATGTATCAAAAAAGTTGTAAATAAATGTCTTTGCAATCATGTTTTACTAAATAACTTTACCGATATTATTATCGAAGTTAAATTATGATTATCGTTATAGCAAAAACGGATAATTTACTGGGATATTAGTGTAATGTGTGGCTTCAAACTCTTAACAGGACTTGTGGTATATAACTCAATTACATTTATAGCTGCCTGCAAATCAACATCACATTCTATTATGCTCTGTTTTGAAACACAACTTCAATATATAACAAAGTATCAATTATTCGCAAACTTTGCGCTACTTACATTCAATAATTGAATTATAAAATCCAAATAAACGGAGTTGACATAATCCAATCACAATAAGTATTCAACTATAGCAAATATCCGGTGGCTAATTGGAATGTTATTATTTTCTATAATTCAACAATTGATAATCGAACAATCGAACAATCAATTTTTCGTCGGTCAGTAATTTTGCAATAAAATATCTACGTGTTATCGAGCATAATGTAGTTCTTCTATCAAGCCATTGGCTACGTAAGCAGACAAAGACACCAAATAAAACTTAATATCATAAAGCGCGGAATTGAATTGAAACGCTGTATTCCTTAAAACAATGAAAGACATGCGATACAAAGGAATACACTCAGGAAGGTTTCAACGCGAGTATGTTTTAGCCTTGAAGGTTATTGGTGTCTTAAATCTGTTTTATTGATTAGTTTAACGTTAAATGACGATTAGCCCTGTGTTAAAGGTGTGCACTCGCGGTGAAAAGTATTTCCTGTCCCTGCATGGTCTAACTTACCGCCAATGTCAACGTTAATTTTGACCTCCTACGACAGCTTTTCAGGCATAAAAACCAGTCCGTTAACCTACTCAGGTTTTCTTGGGTAGGGCCATACAAATTTTAATCTATTTTCAGAGTCTCCACTGCGTTTGAACGGTTAGAAAGATGTCGGAT
This sequence comes from Dreissena rostriformis, assembly GCA_007657795.1. Classification (NCBI taxonomy): domain Eukaryota; kingdom Metazoa; phylum Mollusca; class Bivalvia; order Myida; family Dreissenidae; genus Dreissena; species Dreissena rostriformis. Next base: position 78,353 of record VMBQ01002289.1, read on the forward strand.
CAGTGTGGGGACACAAACCGTTTAAACGCGCGGTTGCACTTTACTGAACACATACTTATTTCATTAAGAAGTAAATTCAAACACACAAAACAATACAAACATTTATTTACCCATTTAAATGTACATCTAATATATATAAGCAGAGTGGAAATAATAAGGCCGCGGGCTAACGACACTACGGGATTACGTGAATGTATCGTAGGTCGCTAAAATCCAACCAGCTGAGATAACGTTAAATTGCATCGACTGTGACATGTTAAACTTGTTGGATGAACCACAGCATCCAGACACACTGAGGTTGCTACCAAAACACGGGCCACAACCACAAACCTTAAATTGGATGAACCACGGCATCCACACATACCTTTATTGTTAAAATTGGATGAACCAAAGCATCCACACATACTTTTAAATTGGATGAACCACAGCATCCACACATACCTTTACTTTGAAATTGGATGAACCACAGCATCCAGATACCTTAACCGTTAAATTGGATGAACCACAGCATCCTATACAACGGACATAATCAAAATAAACCTGAACAAAATACCTAGAATATCTGTAGCCATCACTTCACTGACGGGAATGGGGTGTTGTTGCCCCATCAACAGATCAGTGTCAGCCAAAGATATTGTAAAATGAATTTTGTGTGATAATTTTTCCGTACATAAATTCGTGCCTAGTAAAAATATGTATCCGTTTTCTCAGCCGGTTGAATTTTTCCCTGCACANATTCTTTGAGTTGAGGTCGCTGTTACGCCAGAATACACTTGGCATCTCCACTTTGCACTGTACACAAAATTCCTTAAATGCACAACCGAATACGCAATATACGTATTGTTGTCTTATTCACATTCACATGGCCCGATTGGCACGTCCTTAATGTACGTCTCGTCATCTAAATCGTGTATTGAAGTTGGTGTACAAGCTTGTTCCTTCAATATGTCCTTCAATGTAGCTAAGGACATATCTGACTGAAAGTCCTCTCTGACACGGTCATGCATCTCCAACACCATTGAAGATATCGCGTGATCACAGAGAAGCCCCGCTTTCAGCATATGGGGAAGGACAATGAATTCAGAACCTTCTATGTCCATCTTTGCAAACACGTATTCCGGTCTGAGCGGAGCAATGCTTTCGGCAAAGAATTTTACGATATCAACTGTTTGCACCTTATACAAAGTCATGTTGGACTTATTGTCAATCAAGCTGCTATGAATACCTGACCCCCAGTCGATATCAAAAGTTGTGTCCGAATAAATGGTGACGGTTTCAGATGAGACATTGGAGACAGCGTTATTAAAGAAAGTGGCGTCGATGCCGTAGCTTTTGTAACGCTTTTCAATATACTTTAATCGCTTCATGTGTCTTGGATTCGCCTCGAAACCAAACGTGCAGACGTCGCGTCGGGAATGATGCCGGATTTCCCCAAATATCTCGTCGTAAAATGGCAAAATTTCGCCTTTAGGGTATAGCCAGGGTTCATATAGTTTTCGTATCTGCACACCTTTGTTAGACCCAAGATCTAAATACACGTAACGGCAGCGTCTCGTTGAGTTCTCGTTAAATCCATTTTGATAAACTGTTGAGCATGAATATTGGTGCATGTCCAGACGAAAAATTATCATGTAACAAACAATCAAAACCGTGGCCGTTGCCAAATAAACATATCTTCTTCTTATTGTCAACATGCTGACTTTCGTTTTATTAATTATGTATTTAACAAAATATATTCCTTTATCCACACCGATAGATTTCATTCAACTGACAACTTAGACCGTGTTTAACTTTCAACGACCTCCTCTAGCGACATGTAATTTGATCGGATGGCCTATTGTGCGTAAATTTGTAAGGTGTGTGTACACTAAATGTTGAATCAGGTCGATATTTAAACAAGAAATGTCTTTTATAAAAAGCATTACAATTGCCAGACACACAAACTCAAACTTGTCTGATGAAAGTGTTGCGTTTTAAGACGCATATCACAAGCATGAACCACTCTGTAATGTAAGAATGCGTTAACCATTTATTACAAAATATTTAATGACGGTGACTATATTGGTTAAGACTGAACTAATTTCTACAGTTTTTATTCAACAGACTGTTAATGATTGTTTTAAAAGGTTCTGATTGAAGACGAAGTATTGAAAAGAATGCCTAAAACATGAAATGTTATTAAACAGTTCAAGCACACATCGCTTTCATTTGCTTTCGTTTAAAATAATTATTCGCGATGGATATTACAATTTAACAAAAAAATCCACTTGTCAATCCATGTGTATTGGTATCCCCCCTTTTATGACCATATCAGACTGTATAAATTAAAACAAAGTTAGTTTGTCCATCAATTAAGACTCAAAATACAATTCACAATTAATACAATGGTCCAATGTTGTTCCGCTATTTTACCAATCGCAGGAATGATACTGTATCATGAACCGCGTCATGCGAAAATGGGTCATATGTCATATATATAAATAGGGCCTGCATAGTCTGGTCAGGAACTTCCCGGTTGGCTTACGTAAGTACGAAACCTCGCGCTACTATATGGCCGACAGCGTATTAGTATGGCATTTATGTATATATAATACGATTGCTTACCATGACAGCATCTGAACACACTTGTACGAAATGTATATATTCCTGTGTGAGTTAGTATCATATACCGGTGATCATTTTCAACTAGATACAACGTATCGAATTTAGCTTTTCATACATGCTTCGGTGCAAATTTGCTGCAAAAGCTATTTGTTTAATGACTATGGGATGGAAAGAAAATGGTAGTTATTGTTTGTTTGCAGCTAGATTCAATAAAACTTTCGTTACAAATACAGTTTCTTTAACCTATCATACTTAGTGGTTACCTATTTTAAATTGTATATATATATATTCCAAACAGTTATGTGAATCTTTTATATGTGATATTGGTAAAAACATAGTTAAATTATACCTCTCATAAGTCAATCGAACAACAGCATTCGGGTCACAGGCACTGACCTCTAATATCAGAGCCGTAATAAAAGGCGTAGGTTAAGGGGTTTGTTTTTCATTTAACTTGCCCCATACTTTCGCCAGACCTTTTTGTAGTTTATTTGCCACTATTTGAGACAAAACGGATAAGGTCGAAGGATGACTTGTCCTCGATCACTGTTTATGGTAACGTGCTCCTGTTCTGCAACAAACCTTCGATTCGGTGGTAAATAAAACGTTTGATAACCTATATGTCACTACCACGATATTAATTTACTGTTGCCAAAACAACAGAAACGTAGGTCCAAAAATGAGAAAGTATTCTCGCTCAGTACCCAAGCTTTGTATTGTACTGATTTTATTTGTATAGTAACCGATTCGAATGCGATCTGTAAGTGTTCTGAAAATGCACAAAACGGTGGGTTCATGTCAAGCGACGATCAATGAATGCCTTTTATCAGAGCCTCTGGGCTGTTATTATGTCGAATCGTGGCAGACGTTCATTTTTGCAGACTCAACATAAAGCAAGTACCACAATTCAATACCATGAAAGCAAGTTCCTGATGTCTACAAATAACCTCTGTACGTTGACCGCAGATTATAATGCGCAGCTGATTATAAATATAATACGCATGTTTTGTTCAGTCCAGAGATATTTTACTAAGGAGAAAAAGTTATTTATACATTCGGTGGTGGACGCGACGATACCGAAGATGATGATGGATGACGATCATAATGATGATGGTGATGACGATGATGATAATTGTGATGATTACGTCTCATTTAGTCATCGCAGCGGTTACTGAGTAGATACATGAGTATAAGTCTTATTTAGTAACAGTAACTCCTGGTTCTGAAGGATAGTCAATCTCTTCGTAGGTGTTGTTTTACCGTTGGTACTTTACAATAATCGCTGGCATCGCAAGTTAAACACTTCCCAGATTGGTAGTTTGTGGGGAGATAAATAGCGCAAGTTTCCGTTATAGATAACAAGCGATAGCGTTTCTTCTGTAAGGTACACTGTCCAGCTTTTAAGGCATAAACATTGTTTTTTAAATTTTTATCATTATCTTTATTTACTTATTTTCAAACATGCATGCACATGATAATGATAATATATGACAATAATATAATAGCACAATAGATCAGTGTGAGCTTTTAAAGCTCATTTTTAATAATGATTTGATAATGTTAATGCTAAATAGCACATACAATGTTCACATTGAAAGCACACTAAAGGACAAATATTATATTTTTACCATCACAGTTCAAACTATTGTTAATCATTGAATATAATGAAGGCGGATACAGCTGCCGATAGAGTCGAGGAACTCTGACACAGTCCTCTCACCATTGTTGAAGCTGGTGCACAGGGAATTCCGTTTCTTCCGGAGCAGAGCGCTTTTATTGTTCTTCCTAGACTTGACACTGTAACCATTCCTAGCACGTTCTAAAATGGTTTCAACTGACATATTGTCTTTCTGGAGACCGTCAATAACTCTCCACATACTAGGGTTCTCACCTTCAAATCTTCTCTCTTCAAACCACAATTAAATTCACAATCATGGGCACTATAGAAATAGAGGGACAAATGTCTGAAGGGGAAGATGTCCACCTTGAGAATTTGAGTGAAGGGGTAAATATCCACCTTGAGAATTTGAGTGAAGGGGCAAATGTCCACCTTGAGAATTTGGGTGAAGGGGCAAATGTCCGTTTAGTCCTGATTTCATCAAGGGGCAAATGTCTGAAGGGGCAAATGTCCTACATTCATATGGGAACTTGCGCTATTCATCTCCCCACAAATTACCAATCTGGAAAGAAGTGTTGAACTTGCGATGCCAGCGATTATTGTAAAGTACCAACGGTAAAACAACACCTACGAAGAGATTGACTATCCTTCAGGACCAGATAGAAGTTACTGTTACTAAATAAGACGTATACTCATGTACCTCGTAAGTCTGTGTACGGCGTCCGTAATCATACGGGATGCGTTGTGTGGTTTGCGTCATTTGGTGTGAAGTCTCAGTTTTTAGCTAGTTACCCCGCTAGAGGTCACATGTTTCGCCCAAATTTATTATAACTTGGTTAGAATGTTTATCTGACAATATCTAAGCTTATTTTGAATCTGGTTCATGTGTGTGCAAACAACTAATAACAGCATGTCAAATCTTAGAAAAACATTGTTATTCAACGAATACACACGATCTAATAAGAACAATAATTAACTATAATATAAGTAAATGAAATGAAATAAAAACAAGCACACTCATTAAATATATGAGGGAAGTTTCGATTCCTTATTTTGTTGTTTGTTTCATACTTACAAAAGAACATACCGCGAATAAGGAAAATTAACAATAACATGATTTGTTCTTAACAATATTTAAAAACAAAAATCCAAACAAATTCATTATTCATTCAACTTCTGTACGAAGGTCTTCTTTGATGTCTTCAGGCATTTGAAGACAAAAGTCTTCCAAACTTGTGCCTAAAAGTGGTTTAAGCTTTACGATCTGTTCTTTGTATTCGGCTGACCCTCTTCCAAAATATTTGTAGGCTATTCTTAATTTTGAACACTTAGTCTCTTTTGATTCCGGATATCGATAGCTGGATATTTCTGTAGTCAACATCTCTCCCAAGTATTTCCTCGTAATTAATACAGATACATCTTTTTCATATTGTTCATGTATTTCGCATGCTGTGGTTAATATTGCTGATTTGGATTCGTCCGATATTTCATGACATTTAAAAGCAGATGTCCGTGTGTCTAGTTTGAAGTTGGCTATACATCGTATGCATAGTTGTTTCAGGTCATCAAGATGAAATACTTCCGCAGTATTCAAATACTTGCAGGTTTCATCACAGCTAATAGGAAGTTTGCTTTTTATTTTACGCCTGATGCATTTTACCAGACTCTCTTCACATTCCGCCGTCAGATTCGCTACTTGATACTCTGATGCCAAAGGTAGAATTAAAAGTACAGTATCATCTACAAACACAAATGAAAAACTATATGTAAATGCATAGATATGCTTTAGGGCCCGATTAACAACTCTCAGTATTTTACAAATTCATCAGTCTTATAGTTTTTTTTTTTGTTTTAATTAACGATTAGCGATGGGCACCTAACTTTTAATACTCTTGAAGTAATGTAATCTTGAATAAGTATTTCTCTTAAAATTCTTCAATAGAATGGTCGTATGCATGTTTTATGTGAATATTTGTATATGTGTATGTGCAATTATATATGTATGTATACGAATGAGACAATAGACAAGTTTGAATATTGAAGTTGAACAACGCACAGAACGTTATTTTGAGCATTGTATTTTCTTGAAATACATTTTCTGTCTGCGTTTTTATTATACAAAGCGATCTTGAATTCAGTTATTCGAAAGACAATTTTCATTAGTAGTAAACTCCCACATCATAGACTGTGGCAGGTTATTATTTTATATTGTAATACAAAACACAACAAAATACACTTAAATGGAGCACCGTTGTAACAAAGAAGTAAGCTGATTTCATTCGTGTGTTGAGATTTAATGGAAGAAAATGCATTATTGAATTACAATACGTATTTATTGTATTGCTTTCCATTCTCATGATTGCATCGTCAGGGCCATAACTCACTGACCTGCGCATATTTTACTAAGACAATAAAGATGTTTACTAAATCATTATGTTTAAGTCCAAAACACCAACTATATTATGATTCACAGTCAGAAACAAATGAAGGCATGTATAAGTTTAAGAAAATACATAATGAGATAGTTTAAATATAAATTTAAAATTCCATGTTTAATGTCATTATATTGCAGTTAGCATTGAGAGCCGATATACAGTGATCCATTCACAGTTTGTCGCGTTGCTTTTAGCAGTTGTCACTTAAGATTCATGACGGTATCTAAATTGTTGATAGCTCAGCCCATATTTTTTACCGATCTAATACAGATGTTGACAAAAACAACACTTTTACGAGACAGGCCAGGGTGACCCTTTAAGTCGTAAAGATTTTCATATAGCATTTCTTACAAAACAGAACATAAACCATCGTTCTTTTGCATAAATGAATTTCATTAAACAAGTGTGTTCAATATCTTGCCTTTGATTTGTAATTCAGCGAATATGTAATATTTGTTAAAAGGCGCGTATGAAAGTCAGTACGCGATGATCCGGTTAATTTACTGCAATAACCGGTATGGCAAAATTCACAAAAAAGGCTTTTTGCTTCAATAAATTGTTAATTTTCGTAACGGTTAATCATGAAACAGGTTGAAAATACATGCCAGAATTTTATGGAAACACTATTATTTTTTTTCAAGCGACAACAAAAGATGACTTGACGCGTTTTTTTTCGACTGTTTTCTGTTATAATGACATCGAGGATCAATGCGGATTTGCTTATTTCGTCTTATTTAAAAAAAAAGGTAAATTTAACAAGAGGTATTAGTTTATATTTCATTTTATTGAATACTGCTTGTTTTGTTTGTTTCGCTTCTCCGTATTTAATCCCCGTGAACGGCATAGCACACACCACATCTGCAATTATACAAGCATACCATGATACAAAACAAGCAACATTGACAACACAGCAAACACGTTTTTGTCTTCAGAACTACTGAGACTACCACCAGTACTTATCATGATATCCTCTACAACATTTTCTTTTGATTACGTGATCCATTTAGATTTGATTTAAGATATTGTGCTGTTCGGATTACAATTAGCTATATTGCAATAGTATCGTATTCAGGTGTCATGATACTATCTGAAGTGACCAGTCCACATTTCACTGATATAATAATGTTCTGTTCTGTTGTGACAAAATTAACATGTTTACGAGACAGTACGGCGTGGACGTTTTTATAAAGGGGCATGTTTTTTGATATAATTCTTATAAACGTCCCAAAGACAATAGGATTGCCTAACTCAGTCTGATTCACAATANAGGGTTAGGGTTAGGGGTCGGGTTAGGGTTAGGGTTGGGTTTAGGCTAACCCAAACCCTAACCCGACCCCTAACACTAACCCTAACCCTAACCCTAACCCTCTAACCCCCCCTTGCGCAATACCATACCATGCCTCGCCCGTTGTAGTTAACCGCCTCCCCATTCGAACTCGCATTGTCGCGGGTGACCGGCGGGCACTCTATCATGCCGTTGAGTACAAGAAACGTATTGGCGGAGTTGAAATCGATCGATAATGACTCGGCTATTTTTCGGTGAGCAAAGTATTTCCCCACCTTGTTTCAATATTTTTCCAAATATGCATGTCAGTAAATTGAATATTTGTTTTACTAACTTTCACTATACTGTATGCATAGAATATTAACTACAGTCTTCAATTAAAATAATAACGAATGTGCGATATTATAAAGAACTTATTATTCCCAACAAAAACATGTCATTTAAATATTAACAATTGTAGTCATAACTCGTTACTGTTAAACTAGATCTAAATTACAGTTTGATTTATACTGCGTACATTATAGCTAACTTTAAATGGACATCGCACGGTATTAAGTCACTTATAAACTCATTTAAAAAAATAATCATTTTAACATGTTGCACTTTGCTTATAGGTGATATTGAAGCGCTTAAATTTGTATTAAATCGCATTAAATCTAGGTAAGGTAACGTGATTAAAATTCAATATTATTTAAATGTAACTATCTGCAAATGACAAATAATACGAGTTAATAAAAACGTTCCGGAGACGGGAATCGAACTACTGACAATCATTTTCATAGCGCTTCAATGCATCCATTACACCACATGCCCAGCTGATACATGTAGTACGACAAGAAAATAAGGGTCATATATAAACAATTATTATTAAATGACAACAAAGAAACGACCATTTGATTAACTATCTATCATAAATACATGCTTGCAAACTACAAATGTACCGAACAAATACAGTTCCATTACGCATTTCAAAACTATCATGGCTTTCGATTTGGATAGAGCAATTTACTAAATTTCCAAACGCTACTGTATTGAGCAAAACTCCCGGAAAAAACTGCAACATTTTGTTTTACTTTCACTTCAGACGGTTCATCGTATAAAAGCAATCGAAATTTACATATTTCAAACAGAAACGTTCATAACACTACAATCATGAACAACCAAATACTTACCTCCATTTCTTCATCCATCATCTGATTCCGAAAATTACAACAATTCCGCAAATAGCTATTTTTACACCAAACACTACTGTAAAATACTTCCCGGGTAAAACAATGACGTCGGTTAAAGCGGGTTTTCCCAATAACGTCATCAATGTCATTAAGGCAGGTTTTGTCGCGTCGCGGCCCATATGTATGTATACGAATGAGACAATAATAAAGTTTGAATATATAAATACACGTGTAATGATTTTATTGCAAAACGGGTTTATTGCAAAACTGGTTGTTATACAAATATCAAATTGCAATAAAACACTCCAACCCGTTTTTCAATGAAAGTATTGCACTTCTGGGTTTTCTCCACTTATTTCCCCATTGGCGAAAATCACTTCATCTATACATTCAGCCTTGTTTAATCATATTTACCTTGCATACGACATTTGAAACTTCCTTTTTTATCGTTTAAAATCAATATGAAACAATTAGTTTATATGTGATGATTTTATTGCGAAACGAGTTGTTACACAAAATCCACATTGAAATAAGACACTTAAACACGTTTGTCCATACATAATTGCATTTTTGCATTATCTTAACTTTGTACTTAATTGTTTGAAATCACTTTCGATTCACATTCTGTGTTCTTTTCTCGTATTAAATCTCGAAATTCACCACCTTCCATGCTTTTTTAAGTTTAAGTCTAAACTCACAGTTTTGTCTATTTTTAAAAAATATTATTTTTTAAATTCAACATTTAAACATCCATTTTTATTAGTCCAATCCATTTGAATTAATTATTACAAGAGTGATGATTTTCTTGCGAAATGGGTTTATTGCAAAACGGGTTGTTTTAAAAATTAAACATTGCAATAAGACACTCCAACATGTGTTGCAATAAAATTATTGCAAATGAATGTGTGGTGATTTTATTGCAAAACGCGTTTATTGCAAAACGGGTTGTTATAAAACAAATCAAATTGCAATAAGACATTCCAACCCGTTTTGCCATAAATTTATTGCAAAATGCGTTTATTGCAAAACGGGTTGTTACAAAGCTAGTTACCACTCTAGAGGCCACATGTTTCGCCCAAATATATATTGACTTCGTTAACATGTTTATCTGACAATATCTCGGCTTTATCTGAATATGGTTCATGTGTGTGCAAAATACTAAGACCAGCCGGTCAAAAACATTGTTATTCAACGAAACCACATAAAAGAGTAATAATCATTACAATTAAGTATTATTCAAGTATATGAAATGAACAAAAAAACAACAACAAGCAAACTCATTGAATTTATAAGGAAAATGTCCATGCCTTATTTCGTTTTTGTTTCATACTTGAAAATAACATACCGAGAATCAGGAAAGTTAACAATAATGGCTTAAACTGTTTCACTGTTCATTCATCTTCTTCGTCAAGATATCTTCTAAGATCCTCTAAGATATCTTCAGGCATTCTCAGGCAATAGTCTTCCCACTCACAGTTTAAAAATGGTTTAAGCTCGACAATCTGTTTTTTGTATTCATCTGACCCTCTTCCAAAATGTGTGTAGGCTAATCTTAATTTTGAAGAAATATAGGCAAATGTTTTCGGCTTCCAATTTGTGTCGTAATGTAATGAAGATACATCTGCTTCATATTGTTCATGTCGTTTGCATGTTGTGGTTAATATTGCTGATTTGGATTCGTCCGATATTTCATGACATTNACAATGTCAGCTGAAAATGCGACGTCAGTCAATTCAGTGCATGTGCGGGGATGAACGAGACAGACATCAGCTACACTAGTTCTAATGCTCATTATGTGTCGTGAATTTTCATTCTTCTTTGTGTATATTATTATATATTACTGTATGAATGCCACGTTTTTTTCATGTTATACAGTTTAATCTCTCTCTCTCTCTCTATATATATATATATATTCGTTTACATTTATATTGTTCAAAAATACTTTGTCTTAAGTGATCGAAAATGTGTATATGTGAATATGCTGTTTTTATATTTACATTTAGTGTTTATATTGTGCTATTTAACATTTAACAGTAAATTATTAATTGTTACATACATTCGCATTGTTGATGCAGGGTTAAATTATCATTTTCGTTTAAAAAATGATCTGTGGTGCAGAAATAAAACTCAAATGATGTTTACCCATTTACAACTTTAAAAGCTTACATAAGCATTATTGCATATATGTAATACTAACACAGACCGTATGATCATTCATGAAATAAAAAAATATGTATTGTTAATATGTTGTGTTTTATTTACTGCTTAATTCACTGAGAAACTCATTGGGCTTGAGTCCGTTACCTAGTTATAACAGGTATTTGGTATAATTGGTGAGAAGGACGCTTTTTAGAAAACACTGTGAGGGTGTGGAAACGGTACAAGGCAAACACTAATCCTTTCAAATCAAATCAAATAAATTTTATTTTGAGTCGGCAAGACAATAACAAATAACATAACTTTGCGACACCGCGAACTTTATGATACATTACCATTACAATGGGCCTGTCGACGACCTGCATTTAATATAAAGCAATGCCATGATCTATTTAATAAATTTAGGTTAACAAAACAACGTGGTCATAACCGATGCACTTTTTAAAATAAGTCTTGGCGATCACTAAACACAATAAATATAATTATTAATTAACTGGGTGATAAATGCAAAGCCATGGGCAGTAGTCAAGGGAACGGAGGCCCACCGACATTAAACTCATACATTTCTTACATTTTATAACCCATATCTGGTATATAAAGATCATATCTTCAGTTTAAACCAACTTATATCTTTAAAGCTATTAGCAACATTAGGAAGAAAAAAGGTCGTAATTTCAGGGTTCCTCTCATACAAAGTGAATCTTATGATACATGCATGAATTAGACAATTTGAAGGATGCGTAGTATGTCAAATAGATTCCTGTTATTATTTTTCAATAAGATGTGCTGCAATTGTTGGGATAAAACTCTGCATTATGTTACATTCCCAGCAAATATGCGTGTATGGCCCCCCATACAAGCTGTAATTGAGCATGTCCAAACTGGCTCCTCCATATTCCGCCTTTATGGCACTACCCATATAGACATGCCTTGTTGCAATAATTCAACTCTCAGATTTTTAACCCAAATGGTTGCTGAGAGTTGCAATGTACCGTCTATTGTCCAAAGGTGCAATCTTTGATCACCAATGCAAGTACTAAGGAACACTGAAGCTGCAAAAACCTATCAACGTTTACCTGTCTAAACCACAAACTCCTGCAAATGGTTCCATTAATGAAAGAAATAGTTGCTTTTTGTTTACTTGTTTATCTTTCGTAGGATATATCTCACATATTGGGAAACGGTAAGGCTGCAGTACACCAATCTTTTGCACATCTTGATTCACGATTTAGCCTAAGTCGATAACGATTTTCGAATATTTACACTGTCCCAAGTTTCAATATGAAAATGTCAACAGGAATAGTGTATTGAAACATTGTCGTGTTTTGTTAAGGTACATGCAAAGGCTAACGTCCGTAGGTTGTCATTCAGGGAAATTTAACGTGTTTTTAAAGTAAATTAATTGCTTTCCTCAATTTGTCACGAACGACGTATGTTTGGGGATGCGCACTGATCAGCTGCGGAGAACTGTTGTTGTGTTTATAAATGGGTGCATATGAACTCACAGAGCCGCCGCAGCAAAAATTAGCAAAGGCTCTGGAAGTCCATTTATATGGATTATATATATCCCCAGAAACCGCCCATAAGGCAGTGTTCGCGTTACTCCTTAAACATATCTACATGTGCAACGATTTGTGCCACGGACGCAGCGAAACGTTCAGAGAACATGACATATATGAGTATATGAGAAATACAAAACGTATATTGAGGACTGCGTAGCCTGAATCCTAATTTTTTCTTGACAAGCAGTGTATGAGGTAATACTTTTATTTCTGATACATCAACGTAAATGGCTGATTCGTTGCAAAGTGAAAGTGCATACCTTCATTTTTAATGATTGGAAGCATATTTATAAAATAAGGAGGTGTTTACATTGACGATTTTATTCAAGATGTTTATAACTGGATCTATATATTGGTACTCATCCAAGTCAGTTTGGGACTCATCGTTTTTCTAGGCATTGAGTCCCACGGGCGCAGTAAAAAATTTGGGTAATGCAAACACTGCCGTACTGCAGAAGTTTTATTAAACATGAATTAAAACGTATTTATTTTGTAAACAAATCTCTGTTTGTTTTAGCTCTTTAGTGTAAACACGGTTCTAAGCAGCTGTTATTTTATCTTGAAACGGTAATACAACAAATATAAGCGTAAATTTATTACCCATATCGGTCCAATTCGGGACGCATAACATCCCTAAACAGCCGTACATAATTCAATTGGAAGTACGAAATTTACGACAGCGCCAAAATAAAGAAAATAGAATGCACATTTTTTCATATTTACATACATATAACAATTAGCTTTATTCATCCATTACGATGGCATCTCACAATAATTTGTCATATAAATGCATGCACAAACCGTGTATAAAGAACCGTTGTTAACACAGTTTGCTTCACAATATCAAGTTCTGTGTTTCAATTGTATCGCATAAACGCAATGTAATTGTGTTGTCTATATTGTGTACCAACGAATTGGGAAACAAAAATGGCATGGACAGTTTAAAAAAGACAATAAGTTGATGATATATATCAAAATCAAAATGGGCTTAAATCCCAACCTGAACAACGGTGTGGCTCAAATATTGTTGTTAAATAAAGTTGGACATGTTGAAATGTGTTGGTGTTATAATATTCCAGTTAGCCAAAATTGCATGTACATTTGAAGCCCATATTGACCCCAGATATGACTCTCATGCAACCCATATGATGCTCAGATAGGGCTCATGTTTAGCCCAGTTTGGGACCCATATCGGTTCCATAAGGACAACTACTATGGTTTTCAGTTGCAAAACCTATATCGGACAGGTGTATATTGCTTTTTAGTTTTATTGTGCGTTTCATATGAATTCCGTTGACAATATGTACAACTATACCTGCTACGTATGACTATATTTGTATACACTTGTTTTTAGATAAACTGTTTTAAACTTTTAAATTGACATTGCTACTGTCGATTCTACCAGTATTTCTATCTTTGTGTTTATTACAGACTCAGATGCATATAAATGCACCCGAATCTTAAATTGCCAGATCAGCGTTCAACATACTATAGTCGTAGCAGCTCTGTTTTGGACAGCAATTATACAACTATAACGTTCGTTTCTCCATATACGAGCACCATATGTAATTATGGGTATGGTTATTGATTAATATGATTTTGTAAAATATTTGAATGGAAATCAACCGATAGATTTAGCCTTAGCAATTAAAAGTCAAAAGGCTATTTTTGCAGAGTGTGCTAATTTTGCAGTTATTAACATACCCCTATGTTCATGCAAAACAATACCAAAACACTTGTACTGTTTTGCATAGTAAATATGCATTTCCATATTCAAAAATAAATCCACGTCTTTGAACATAACGATCACTAAAGTGCACAATATTCGACTTACGTCTATTAACACTATCACACCATAAGTTTAGCCTATGTAAAACACACTGTTAATTATCTGGAGTATCTGACAGCAAAACAATAACAACTGCAAACATTTTAACACATGAACTTCCCCAACTTTGAATATGCCCTTTTCAAGAGCATTAAGTTTGTCAAATCATTTATATTAAGTTTGAACAACATTGGAGAATGCTTACAGTATTGTTTAATACCATTTTCTAGCAGCGAACCAGTCAGTTTTAAATTAATTGAATATCACAGAACCTTCAAAATAATTATAACAAAGACGTAATTGCATCAAATAACTCGTAAGCATGTTTGTACATAATAATGAGTTTGAGCCAGAGTAGCTTGCGATTAAACGAGTCATAACCATTTCGCATGTCAATAAAAGCATAATAGGCTGATATTTTACACTTGTCTTACGTTTTTGTTACAATTAAATATACGACATTTGCGAAAATGAGTGTGACCCTTACATATCCACTCATTTCTTTCAACAAAGTAACTAAGTTGTGTTTTCAACAATGAACAGTTACTCTTAAATATAACTGGAGTTATAGCTAATCCTCTGTAGCATATTGGGTCATGTTAAGTACATGTTGTGCCTTTTGATATCGAGTAAATTAAACTTTCCCATAGGAATTTAGTTATTTACAATAAGTGTAGCACAAATTAAATGAAGTTAGCAAATAATAGACAACATTGTCATTTTTAAAGACGCTTCTTGGTAGCTCACCCTTGCCCATGGTCTTCTCATTATTTACATCAAATACAGCTTTTCAAACTACAGTTATCATCATTCTCAACATATTGACAATAACTATGTATTTAGTATTATTTCATTCGCATCTTCCTTACACAATTTACTGTTACAGTATTTGTGTCATTCGTTCATTAACCATGATAGTCCTCTACCTCAAACGGAATACAACAATACAACAATTGAGGATTTCTTTACGGCCAATCCCTATATATAGCAAGATCTCTTTGCATTTCAAGGCAATTCATACGTTAAGCTGTCTGTACATTCTTATCAAAAGGTATTAACACATCCCACACCATAGTGTCGATAACTCTGAGGTCCAAAATGGCTTAGCAGATTAAATTTAAGAAAATGAAATACCTCAGAACATTAAGGCGAGCATAAATGATAGTGTCAATAAGGAATTGGAACTAACGACATTAATGCAAGCATATACTTTTTATTTAAAGTATATGATATAACAAAGTCAGTATTTTTTCTCTAATAATACTGTAATTTATGGCCCTACAGTAAAATAATTTAAAATTATCGTTAGTTAGAATTCTAACACGCAATCTACTCGACGTAAGCCTCTTTATTACTATTCCGAGTAATTGTCCCGTGTATTTTTATGAATGAGTCTAGTAATATAAATGCATCATCCACTGATATAACTCAATGAGTTTAACAACTTTTCCACCCACTACACCCACTCAACAGCATACATAACACACCAATTGGAGTTTCGAGAACTATTTTTAGAATCTGGGTTCCCATTTTCAATTCAGTGCATGTGCGGAGATAAACGGGAGTACGTAAGATACATTAGTAGTATAAACGCTTGAACACAGTTTAAGTACACCGTCCAAGATTAGGGATGTGGTCCAAAGTACGTTTCGGTGATTCAAGGGGGTTATTAGATTGTATAACTGGAGTTTGTACGAATGAGATCAACACCAACAACAACAAAATCAACCTTATTGCAAGTTGATTTATTTTATAACAACCCGTTTTGCAATAAACCCGTTTTGCAATAATAAAATAACACGTGTATACATGAATTCAAATTGATTGTAAACATTAAAAAAGATTTTTTTTTTTTTTTTTTTTTTTTTCCAAACATGGACAAAACTGTGAGTTTCNTCCACGTGGTTATTTTCAGAGAAATTCAGTTGAGTGTAGGCCTCTTTAACTAAATTCGTGCAAATTAGCCGTCGTAGCTAGAAACCAGCATGTGCGTAGGTCATGACCTTGGCAGCCCAGCATAGGCACTGGCTATGCACTGGACACATTTTCGAATTCGCTAAGCATGCATTTAAAACCACCACCACTCAAATCGGATACTTTAAACTTGTAACACTATTATTGCTGCTCAGTTGTATTGTATCCCTATTTATTAGAAATTTCTCCACTGCTAATTCGACACTATTAAAGGCTAAAAATTGTATAGTGTGGATAGGGTTGGGTTGCTCAATTCAAATTTAACGGTCAATTTTTGCTGGCGTTTGTTTTCATTTATATTTATCCGTAAAAAAAATAAGATAACGTTATATATAATGGGGTGAGTTTTTAAAGGCGATATGCGCTTTAAAGTGCATATAGGATGCATTAGTTTCGCTATCGACTCTTAATATATAACAATCAGCATTGAATCTTTATTATGAAATAAATCTTTCTCAGATTCATATTAATGTTTGATCAAACAGAATTTTAAGCTACACGCTTCTGGTGGATTTGATTTTAGATTATATGTTTTATGTTCAACATGTGTCATGAATTTTCCACTATTCTTTGTGTAAATATATATTCTTATTTACTGCCGTATGAATGCCATGTTTTGGAACGTATACTGTTGATATATACATGTATTTTGTCTTATTGACATTGGCATTTTTTTTTAATAAGTTGATAAATCATTTTTCTCAAGTTATCAAACATGTGTATATGCTTTTTATTGTTTATATTTCGTGTTTGTATTGTGCTTTTTACAGTAATTTATTGATTTGTACATATATTCTGATTGTTTATGCAGGGTTAAATTGTCCTTTTCGTTTAAAGAATGATTTGTGGTGCAACACAACTCAAATGATGTTTACCCATTTTCAATTTTAAAAGTTTACATGAACAGTATCGCATATATATGATACTTACATAGACCTTTGTTCATGCATGAAATAAAACATGTTTAGTGTGTTTTTGTTGTGTTTTGTTAACTGGGTCATTCACTGAATATTTTATTCACTACGGTGATACAAATGATTCATTCTGACCGCTTTACCGGTTAACCTACCGAAACGATCAGTTAACAGGTTACATATTTTGAAAAGGTAAACCTGATTGTTTTAATTATACTTTTTTTCATGGAATCAATCGTACGATTTTACTTTTTGCGCGCGACATACTGTCAACTTACGCTGGCGTCTAGTTAGAACAACATGCCACACCAACGACGGTAATAAATAACCTGTCAACAGACACAGTAATAAAGTACCTTGAGGTTACAAACAGTGGGAATGTTTTGAAAATAGGCAATTTTGTTTTGTTTTACTCGCAAACATTTACTGATACTGATGTTCACTTCGCTCTGTATCTAAAGTTCGAAAAGCTGTATTTGATGTAAGGAATGAGAGGACCACGGGCAAGGATGAGCTACCAAGAAGTGTCTTTAAAATGGCAATGTTATCTATGTTTTCTATACTTTTTTTTAATTTGTGCAACAATAATGGAAAATTACTTACCTCCTTGGGTTAAGTGTCACGAGTCCGTATTTTTTTTAATTTATGCTACAATTATGGAAAATTACTTAACTCCTTGGGGAAATTGTAATTAACTCTATATCAAAGGCCGCAACATGTACTTCACGTGACCTTAAGGGTCAAACTCGTTTTCCAAAATATCGTAGCACGATCGATCAACCGTCTTCAACCACAATAGTCTTTTATTTAAGGAAAGTGACCAATTGTCCATGCAATACATTACAATACATAAAACACAACATTCAGCATAACATTATTAAATCTGGTGTCTCCGCCAAAAAGAAATAACAGAGAACATAACGTCGTGAAAAAATCATTGTGTAAATAATGAATTGTCACTAACGAATTCAATACACTCTTTATCAAACTTATATGATATGACAAAGTAAATAATTTTCTTCATATGTTACTGTTATTAATGGTCCGACATTTTCAGTTGAAAACATTAATACTTTTAACGTAATTTAGGATTCTTGCTCGCAATCTACTTGACATAAACCTCTAAGTTACTAATCCGGGTAATTGTGCGGGGATTTTTTATGAATGAATCTACTAACAACACCACATAAATCAGTGACATAACTCAATTAGTTAAACAAATATTCCACTAACTACTCTACCGGGCATTATGGAAAGCAAGCGGAACTTGAACATGTCATTAAACAATTCTAAAGTCCTATTTATTTTTTCCAAATAAGGGTCTGGACAAACTTACTTTAACTGAAACTAGTGATTTATTTTCCCATGTTCACAGTGGAATTTTCATTGAAGTATGAGACACATCAATTAAAGCGGTTAAACACAATGCTTATAAGTATAACGGGAACTAAGACACTTAAGCTATTCATATAAGTAATACAAATCAAAGTGGTCATGTGAGTTTGTGTGCCGGTACAATACGACCGTATTGCTGTACACAATTAAGGTCAAAGAAAAGTAAGATGACTTCTTGTTTCTGCTTCTGAACTCATACATTGCTGTATTCATTATTCTGTAAATACTGTAGTATATTAATATAAACGCAATGTAACTGCAGCTTACCATTAGGAGAAACATTATTATTGCACGTGGTCCTTTATTTTCGACTAGGACCCATATCAGTTTAATATGGACGAGTTATTTAATCCATTACAGAATCGTAAACATAGTGCGAGTGTTCAAATGTTTCACACGCTACGCAAGGCCGAACGCTCTTATTCAAAACAATCCAGTCACACAGTCAATGACAAGCCTGAATGACAATTGACCAATTAAAAGTCTCATACCATGTGCGGGCCCAGTAAAGGGTACACACATGTGTAAACACGACCCTTGTCGTATAATTTTACGCAGTAAATGAACCGTTAACTACATCACATTATTCAAGTGCTTTCCAATATATTATCAGTATGAACTCTTTCTTACCGAACCGAAGAATATATAAAATTGTATAATGTTACCCCTGGGCTACCCTCCTATAGTTGTGTTTTATAATGTAACCCCTTGGCTACCCTCCTATAATTGTGTTTCGACGACAGTGCCACACATGGGGGATCTATATTTAAAATTACTCCCACGTAGTATAGTGGTCAAAATAATACAGGGCTCGCATTTCCCCGCTCATAAAATGGTACACATCTAGTACCTCATCATTTGTTTTTTTCACCGGTTATCTACGCGTGGTTATATACCGATTATTTAATTTTAATCAAATGGATGTTATAGTTTTATAATCCACGAGTCTCATGTAATAATTTTAAATTCTACTAATGCGTATACTTCATTAATAAACTGGATAGTCAATAAATGGTTTTGAAATGTCAACACTAATTATGTTTTACCCTGATCTTTATTTAGCGTTCTCTATGTTCTATTACCGAATCGATGTTAGCTGTAATTATCTCCTATTTAATAATGTGATACTTTTTTCAAATTATCTATATGAAGACAATAACTAAATATAATATATGATATTGATTTTAATACATTGTACTAAATTGGTTCAAAAAAGGATCGTTTTATTTTACACATTTTTACATATGTTCTTAATTTATTGATGTTAACTTTCTAAATCGCTATTGTGTTTGTTGTTATTTTGTCTATGTTTGTGTGTTTTTTGTCTCCGCCTATGAATTGTCGAGGCAAGGTATTAAGGGTTTAAATTGGTTTTAGGAGCTCCAAACCTCACACATCACCAAGAGTCATTTACACAACATAACATTGACATATGAAATTATCTCGATTGTGACCAAACATTGGCCACACAACACTGCAACATCTTTAATTCTGTTTGCTTAGTAGGACCTATACTTAGTGTGTTTTTATATCGAGCTCATAATCGAAATACTGAATTGTATTTCCATTTACGTGGCAGCGACAGTGAAGCCTACGAAATTAATGTAAAAGTCTAACCATAATGAAATATTGATAAATCCCATGCATGCTGCATCATTTAATAAATCAACAGTTTCTGTCAATGGTGTATACATTCCTTCAATTAACAATAATGCATTAATGAATGCCGTCCTATGTTGAAACCATAATTGTGATGACTGTTTAAGCTTATGTTGCTTTTAATTAAGTATGAATAACCATTGGAGTTTCGGGAACTATTTTTAGAATTTGGGTTCTCATTTTGGTAGTATAAGTAGTATTATAGTATATATATTGTTTGGTCAATCGAATGTTTAAGTATAAGTCCAACAACTGTTAAAAATCAAGGGTTTACACAAAACCGGAACGAAAACAAAACAGGGTAACTTTGACAGTAAGGCTAGTTTTTTATTTTTATTTTACATATATCATTTCATCATTAAAGTAAATGCAACGAACAAATGCAATAGAGGGTGTATGGGAACAGAAATATAGCTAACGCATTCCCAATGAGATTTTTGGAATAAAACTAGTATTATAAAAATGCTCTTGTTTGTTTTTTTAATAGGTTATTTGTTGGCAGAGCTGAGTCTCAAGAGACTATGCTGATGCGCTCTTTTTGTCACTTCTGGGGGCAACGCCTACTGTGACTAAGCAGGTCGATGCGGGCGTGGCAGTCCTTGTTGCACAATACGCACACAAATGGGCTTGCAGTCGGGCGGATGGCGGTTCGCGCTTTTCGTATGCTTCTCGTTCGAGTTGCATGTCCAGTTCTGCTTTCCTCAGCTGCCTCGATGCCTCTGTGTATTGTCTCCCAGGTTTCTGCTGTAATCCCGCAGGCTTTCAAGTCCCTCTTGCAGGCATTCTTGTACCTGAGGGCTGGGCGACCCACGGGTCGCGTGCCAGTTGCAAGCTGGCCGTACCTGACGTCCTTTGGTAGGCGTCCATCTTCCATTCGGCGCACATGACCAAGCCAGCTTGTTCTTGTAAAGGGTGACTATGGTGGCATCTCGCATGTCTTGCGGTACTGCTCCTTTCCCTCAGCATAAGAGCAGAAGATAATGCAGTGGCTGGAGAAGGGTGCTCTTGCCGCATTTGATGGTCTCAGGTGAGATGCCGTAAGTTTCTGGGGCTTTGCCACAGCTTAGCGAGTCGATGGCGTTGGCAAGATCTTTAACAGTGGGCATGGCGGCAAGCTCTTCCATTACGGACAGGTCACTGATGGCGTTGATTGCGGGTTTGATGACAACAATGACACTTGGGTATAGCTCTGAGTAGTGCTCCACCCATCTCCTCATCTGTTGGTCGCAGTCAGTGATCGTCTCCCCAGTGGAGGACTTGAGTAGGGCAGTCTTCTGGACGCGGAGCCCACTGCTTTTTTGATGCCGTCGTACATGCCACGCACATTTCCACAGTCGGCTAATAGTCGTATGCTCTCACACAGCTGCAGCCAGTAGTCGTTGGCACAGCATTTGGCGATACGTTGGGCATTGCTTCGTGCTGTCCTCAAAGTTGAGAGCGTACTCTCGTACGGTGCCTTTTTATAGGCGAGAAGAGCTGAGAGCTTGGTTGCAAGGACAGGTTCGAGTTCTTCGAAATTGGCATTTAACCAATCAGGATTCTGTCCCTTATTATCCCCCGCCATAGGCGGAGGGATATTGTTTTGGCGTTGTCCGTCCGTCCATCTTTCCGTCCGTCCCTCCGTCCGTCTGGCACTTTTGTGCTCAGAAACATATCTTGGAAGTGCTTTGGGGGATTTCGTTGCAACTTGGTATTAGTATATATATGGATAAGAGGATGATGCACGCAAAATGGCATTGTACACCATCTGTTAATAACGGAGTCATGGCCCTTTGTATCTTAAATAAAGCTTTTTAATATAAGCGTAGAGCTTTATCTTCATTAACACATGAGGCAGAGCCATGAAAGTTGCCATAGTTGTTCTCAATCATCTGGGGATGCTTCACATTCAACACCCATAATCATAGGGACTAATGTCAAGGTCAGACATTGAGGTCAAAGGTCACAAATTTGATGAATCATTCATTATTTAGTCATTCCTTTACTATGCATCAAGTGATTCTGTAATAAAATTCCACAATTGTTCTCCATTATCTAGCTGAGGGTCAAATATAAGATCCAAGTTGCTAGGGTCATGGTCAAAGTCACACAAAAGGTCAAAATCACACATTTTGATTAAATGTGCCTTATTTGGTAAGGATTCTACCATACTAACATGGATTCTCAAAATGTCCTGATGTAAGTGTTCTCAATTATCAGGTAGTGCAAGACCTATGTGTTTTTGACCAAAGTCAAGGTCACACATTAGTAAAAATATTTATTATTTAGCCATTATTTTACTACGCATCAGTGGATTCTGTAATAACCTTCCATAATTCTTCTCCATCTTCTTCCTTGCTGTGTGTCATATGTACGATTCATGTCTAGGGTTCAGGTCAACGTCACACAATATACCTCATGTAAGGTCATACGGTCAAAATCAAAGGGTCAATGTTCACATAGCTCAGATAGCAAAGCAATATAAATAATCGTAGTAAAGTGTCTTCACGTTATAACGCATATTGTCTTGGAATAAAACAACCAAAAAGAACAAACAAACTAACAACATAAAGTATGTGAAACGTACAATATGGTAAAGCAATAATGATGCTTATAGAAGTAACATATATGTCAAAATGTATAGGGTCAAGTTACATAAAACCGTAACATCGTTGCGTAAGCCCTATGTGGTAGTATAGGGAACTGCGATGCTTACAATTTAACAATTTAAAGATTTAGACAAAACATCCTATAGAGCGACATCTTTAATACAACTTCGGCGACACTAGACGATAGCATCTTCGGACTTTTTCAGTGCTTGACGTCATTTCGATTGACATTTAGATTGTGTAACAATACCAACACTTATTTATTTCAGCAGAAACGTTTGTCAAAATCGTATTGTTATGCGAACATTTTTCATCATGCATGTATTTATTTCAACGATCGTTTTCATGTACTTCGTAGTTAAATAGTTACATTTTAATGATTAATTTATACCATGAAGTATAAATAAATCAAATTGAGAGGGAAGGTTATGTAACATAGCGGGTATTTGTATAATATGACTGGTATTAATAAATTGATAATTGTAGAAAATTACATAATTTCATAAATAGAATTCTTGAATTTTAGAGATTATTAATAGATGTTTAATTATTATAAAGAATATAATTATATACGCAAAACATTAAAAAGAAAACTCCCAAAAAGGCATATTTTAAAGTACAGTGTAAAAACGTTTAACCAACCATTTCACCGGGGATGAACAACTTTTGTCACGTGACCACAAACGTCAACGCAGGTTGTTAAATTGCATCAGGATTCCCACTCCGTCAGGTTATTTTCATCTTTTTATAGAGAATATGTAAAAAATGCAAAGCCTATAACATGCGACATACCTTTCCGCATATTAAGACGCATTGCAATTGTTTCGAAGCTGTGCAGTTTTAAAGAACACTTCGACGCAAAATTAAGATTTTCAATGCAAACGCAGTTTGATTTTATATTGTTTTTACTTTCGATTCACGAATAAATCATATTGCTTGAAAAATGAGAGCACGTGATGCTTAATTTTTGTTTATTTATTGTATTTGAGATAAAAGTTGTCGTTTGAATATTTTATTTGGTCAGTTCTTGCTATGTCAAAAATATACAAACGCGGGTTGGTTGAGCAAACACAGTTTGCTGAAGCTGGATTATGACAAACGCAGGTTGGTTGAGATAGTGGCATACGCCAAAAATCTGCAGATTAATTGTTTTATTCCTGAAAAGAATATCCCGTATCGCAATAAGACAGGTAATAATCAGATCGACAGCTAAAATTCAAAAAGAAAGATTGGCTTCTGCGCAAAACATAAAACTGGCCTATGTGCAGATTGAGAAGGCATTACAGATTTAAATGTAATTGTTGACAATTCGAACAATGATTCCAATGAGACAAAGATGCATTACCGATAATATATTTTAAGCATATTTATTCGAATTAGATAAACAAAAAATCGCAGATTAAAAATGTATATTCCAACGGATTGGGTGAGATGAACAATAATCACAGATAATCAACATAAATCACAATTAATTGGTTGAGATCAACAGTAATCACAGATGAGCAATAATGAACACAATAATTCGTATGAGATGAACCATTATCATAATCAATTTAAATCAGAATAATAAATAAAACAACGATAATAAAAAAAAGGAATACCCTAACAAAACAACACAAAATAAACGATATGAAACACAATTTAACGGATGCAAAATCACGCGTAATTCTATATATTATTGTTTTACAGTCTGTATTATCACTAATAAAGAAAATATCACGGCACATTGGTAAGAAATATGTCAGGAAAAGAGTTTAAAATAATTCTTGGTGATGCCATCGTCATACAACAGATGACGAATGCTTCGTTAGAATTTCATTTATCGCAGATAAAAAGCAATTTAGCGTAACTATAATAAATCCTGAAAATATCGACTACAGCTAGTTTAATATCTGAATTTTTGTGTATAAAGTGGACAGAAATGACGCTTTGTTGTGGCAGAGCTTTGTATCCAATTCTTAAACAGGCAGCAACGAGTTCGAACTATTGCTACTTTGAGACTACGCATAACATTATAATGAGGTCGGAAATAAGGACAATCGTTCACTGCTTGCTGTTTAGATGTGTCGCCTACCAGACTTCTTTGGGGACAAGCAAACTTGAACAAAAAAAACAACAATGAGGAATGGCTTTTAGTTAAGTGATTATGTTGAAATCATGCTTCTGATAAATGTGTTGTTCAAATGTCGTCAATATAAGTTCCGTTGTCAAATATTGTTTTATATACTTAATGTTTTCGTATAAGTTGTCGTAACATCATTTTGAAGACTTCCAAACATGTTTACAATGTGCGTTTCATTATCCTTTAAATGTTCTCGCAACCTGCGTTTGCCATTTCCAATTGCTCACGAAATACCAACCTGCGTTTGCAAAACAAAACAAAATAAAATAATAAGATATTTTTCAAATTTCACCGCTATTTTTGTCATGAATGTTATTAAATATATTAAAATGAAGAGTAAAATCATACTAATTCAGTCGTTAAACCAATATTTTTTAAGAAAACCATCAAAACCACATACAAAAACAGCGTTTGTATTGCAATTCAGAATTTTGTGTCGAAGTGTTTTCGGAAAGTGGAAACAGTAAAGGCAATCTAATCATATCAAATTAAAGTTTATTTAGTATACTGTGTCATAGGCTATCGATTTTTTAAAACTGAAATGTCGATCATATGAAAAAACGGCAAAACTTACCCTAATATGCAAGACTGTTTCTTCAACCGGCGTTGACTTTTGCGGTCACGTGAAAAAAGTTGTTCACCCCCGGTGCATTTGGCTTGTAGGTCGGCAATTGCCTCGGGAAATTTAATCTTATTTACCCATCAAAAACATCAGTTGATATGATCAAAAACGCTTATTGAAGCGCAATCTTATAGCCCCAAAAGTTACTATCTAGACATGGTCATCATAAACATTCGTTGAAATTGGTCAAACGTAAATAATTGTGTCTGGCACTTTTCTACTGTGTCATGTGGTAGATTCATGATCCAATCAACAAGCAGTTAATCGATGGGGTGGGTTTAGTTAATCGGGGGAGGAGTTATGGTCAACCAATCAAGAATGCATAAGGCCGGATGTGTTATTTTTTAATTATTATTTTTGGGTAGAGAGATCAGTCCACTTTTAGTAAGTGACCAGAGAAGTTGAATTTTCTTGTGTAGCAGGGCCATTTAGCCCTGCGATATTAAAATTGCGATAAAAAGAGAAATGAACGTTGTTTTTTACTGTGCGTTTTCCACGAACAATGCGGAACGTGTGTTCTCCACTAACAATGTGTAGTAATTAAGTTACATTATTTATATTTTTACAAAGCTTTAAGATGCTTTTGAAAAAGAAAAATGCTGTACCAAAAATGACTCATTTTTATAGCGATTCATATAAAAAGCATCTTCGCTAATTGCAGAAACATACACAACAACCACCAGCAACACAATGATATCTACGCGAGCAATCTTGGTATTCGTTGCCATGGTTACCATCATGTTGGTCGCGGAGGGACGGTCAAATTTATTTTTCGTTGATTTAAAATGGTTTCCAGAGTGAACCGTCAATCGTGTGAATGATATATTAGGTCATGATTTTGATGCTCAACGTGTATATATAATTTAGGTTATTAAGGTTGTATAATAAGCCGAATTAAATATGGTGCGATTATTGTGACCTATTTACTCCGCTTCATACTTTATATAATACTCCACTGACCTTCGCTACTATGTATATAAGCTACTGACATCTTGAAAAGTGAGTTTATTCTGACTTAAGTAAAATAAAAGTTTTATGAAACAAGTAATTTTAATTGGTCTTTATATTCTTAAATTTAACGTGTTTCATGGTTGACATATTGTACACGGGTGTTTAAATTCCAAGTCTCGGAGGTAAATTTTACATTCTTCATATTTTAATTACCCATTATAATTTATAGTTGTAGGTGTGGTGCATTTTTTCATTACATACAGTCTTATTTATATTATATATCTATCATATTTAATGTATTTAATATGTGTATTTGTTGTTTTTGTTTGTAATAACAATGCTTGTATGTGTGTTAGCCAGGATATCAAATATTTGATTAGACTATATGTCCATTGCTCAAATAAAATGAAGTCCTGCTTAATATATTTCCGACTATGTAATTGGCGAATCGAGCTGTTCATATTCGGTTTGTGGTGTATTCGAATTCTGTTCATTTATTTCATTAATATATTAACATATGAATGGTTTCCGATTAGGTCACTTAAATGATTGAACATTTCGTGAATTTGTCCTTGATCTTCATTTTTATTATCATGTTTATAGCATTTTTTAAATGTTCGCTAAAACGTTTTGGCTGTGTTTTTGCAATGTTACATAACCGCGTGCTTTCATTCATCTTATATCTGAATTTAGCCTTTCTTCAAATAATGTTATATTTTGTTCAATAATGTACAAATTGTTGTCTATTTGAGTTGGACTTATTCTTAATAACGTTTTTTTTGCGTTACGGAATTTGCATTTTGGAGTTTTGCAAGTATTATCAAACCATTTTGGCTCTTTTGTTGCGATTGTTTATTGTCATTAATTGTAAATGCTCTTTAAAGTATATGAATGCTATTTTCGTGTTTATATTTTTCAAAATATATAAACGCTATTTTCTTGTAAATATTGCGTTAGAATATTAATTTGATTATTAACATTTCAGTAAAAAATGTATTTGGTTCATGTATATTTTCAAATATTATCAAATTATTTTTTTATGATTTGTCATTATCAAGTATTTTTTTTAATTTTTGTTATTTCATTTCCATTTTATTGCTTAGTAAGTTAATATTGCTTACTGAAAACAAAACTGAAGCCCAGCGTGATCAGAGAATTCAGCCAAATCAAGTATTTCAAATTCATCAATGATAAACCAATTGAATGTGTCATGAAGAATAAGTAAATAATCGGTTACGCTAAGACCACGTGGTGAGGTGATAGTGTAATTACCCGATCTATGTATGGCAAACGGCCGTAAGCTATTACATGTTTGGTTTGGTTATGTTTGGTGTATTTGCACAGGGAGAATAAAGCTCGGCCTTGGCAGTCAGTTGTATGATCTTCATTCATTCGTTTCGAAATGTGTCCAAAATTTGGTTCATTTGAATTTGTATTAACGTTGTTTCAGTAGAGTACGTATCTAAAACCAGTGAACCATGTCAACCATGTAAACAGATTAAACGGGTAACAGCACGACGGGTTTAACAAATCTGTATGTTCAAAATTATAGCCATTCAAAAGGTGAATCAGAATGCTATTGGAAATGAGTCACTTTGATTCGGGATTCTATCGGATGACTTTTTAAATAGACATGCACGCGAGCCATCCCAGAATTGTGAGCTGCTCGTTTATGTTAAGCCCTCATTTAATAATGAAAACAACACCTTCCCTTTTATCGATGTTAAAAAATATCTCATTACGATAAAGCGATCAATGACATAGCTAACACTTTTTCCGTTATGTTTATATGGGCTAAATGTATATCATTGTAACAATTCTATCATTTGCTTTTAGGAATAAATATGTCTGAAGTAAATGTACGAGCTTTAAGTTGGCCGTGACTATTACAATCAAGTTTGCATATACAAAAACAAAAATAGACAGTAACTATTAAGATTAATACAATACCTGCAGCAGTAAATATTTTACAGCCAGGTAATTAACAAACCGGAATGTTGCGAAAGTCCAATTTGTAAGCAGAACTTATATACAATTTAATGGATGAGTAGTAAAATTTGTGCAATATTTGTTACGTTATGCATTTTACATTACAACGCGTAAACTCCTTAATGTCTCTGGAACATACTTCCGACAAAAAAAAAATCAGACTCACTAATATGCGTGTTTATTTTGAGTTCGGTTTCAGCTTTAAGTAAGTCTCTTAAGACGTTTTTTTTTTACTTTCTATAAAAGAGACTGTTGTCTAACGCAAACAGAAACATTGTTCAAGTTAAAAACCTCCGATGTTGTGGTATTAAGCGGATCTTTTCATGTACATGCTTGAACAGTTAAACATAAACAAGTCAGTAACTGTGCATTCTCTTAATGGTTAAATAATGACCAGAATATGCTTTGAAAGCGACATCAAAACACGACCACAGATTAAAAAAAAAAAAAAAAAG
>VMBQ01002289.1:123563-141650 GCA_007657795.1 Dreissena rostriformis
TGGTGCCATTTTAAGAGTCATTTACTGTGGCCATAGTCGACTTGCAGTAATGAACAATGGTGTCATTTAACGAGTCATTTACTGTGGCCATAAATGACTTGCCGTAATGAACAATACTGTCATTTTAAGAGTCGTTCACTGTGGCCATAGTCGACTGGAATTAATGAACAATAGTGCAATAATAAGAGTTATTTACTGTGGCCATAGTCGACTTGCAGTAATGAACAATGGTGTAAATTTAATTTTTTTCTGAATTTTCATTTCTCATATATCATATAACAAAATCACTGCATATTATAAGCATGCCTAATGTATTTTATAAACAAAAAACTTTAAACTCCAAAAGATCTTAGTCATCAACCTAGTGTTTGCATGGCTTGAAACTGAAGGTGGGATACAAGTTCTTTCCGTATTGTTGATGCCTTCTTTTCCGATCAATATTGGTAAATTTCTGCAGCTGTTGCAAAATACACAAGCAAGACGCAGTGGGTTTTTTGTTTCGTTTCAGTTTCATATCTTTGTATCAAAATAGACACTTAATGGGCTAGAATCGGGAGCGCCTATAATTCAGGTTAACTAATAATTGAAGGCTGTTTCATAATGTCTCATTCTTATGCTTTATCAGATTGTGACTTTGTTAACGAGAAACGTCTTCGAACGGGGTTATAACGGGTTAAAAAATTCAGAGTGAACTTAAATCAATAGAAAATGCGCCAAAACACGCCCAAAATATATGGTCAGTTTTCTTGTTTTGGACCACAAATTGATCAAGTTGTCCTTAATGCATGGTTCATTCTCATGTTCAATGCCTGTCTGGCAATATTAGATTCTGTAGTTTTGTGTTTTCTACGCCAGTAGATCGAATTACTGGTAGAATTGAGATATTAAATTGGCAAAGATCACATGTCATTAAATATGACAGGAATAGTTTTAAACAATGTTTACTAACTACAAATTATAGGATAATAAACACATTTAATGCAAAATTAAAATATCTCTAAGAATTAATTTTTTGAAAAACTAAATACGTTTAGCAGGAAAACTAAAGGTCGAAAAATGTTTTATTGAAATAGAATATCAATTAACAACCCCCGATTAATTCAAGTTTATGTTCAATTTTATGCCAATATGTACACAAAAAAGGGCCTACGGCTACACCAGCAGGATATATACCTTATTATACAATGCGGTTCTATTAATGGCATGGAACCAAATGCAAAACAACGAGGCATCAAACAATGTTGTACACAAGACACAGACGGACGCAACAAATACACACAAGAAACGAATCAAACTGGGGTAACCGACATGGAATGGTCAATTCAACGGGTTGGGGATTTTAGATATATTCGTGAAACATTTGAGTGTTAACAAAAATTAACTTCGTAGCATAACATAAGCAAATGAATTTAAATTTAGTTACCATTTAACTTTTCAATGCTTACATACAAACCAGAGCACAAAAACCGCAACTTTCTGAGGCAAAAGACTGTACAATTGTTTCACTCAGTATTTGTATTACTTGTTTCATTTTTATTATATATTTTTATGATAAGTGACACCACCTGTAGTAAACATGTGATGTCACAGAAGACGTGTACAATAAGTCACGTTTCGTTGTTTGTTACACAGACATAAATCGTCGTATGTCTATGGTTTGCTATAATAAGTTAATACCGTGCAGAGCTTTGAAATCAAATATTCGAAACTTCAGTCTGCTGTGGTTGTTAAATATTAATTGTAGACTTGAAGTGTATAATCTGTTTCGCAGACCTGTGAAAAAGTGATGCTGATTTCGGACAATATCATTTTTGCACAAGTATGCTAAACAGTTCATACATCTCAACACAGTCTCTAATTGTATAATACCACTTGACCAAGTCCATGACAGACTTTCGATAAAGATCTGTGATTTCAGATATCTCTCAATATTTATATTGAACCGATATTTAATACGGCCCATCCTCTTGTACATATATTTCTTTTATTATTTTCATTCGTAAAATACTTTATTAATATTACATCAATGGCCCTCATCCGTCAAGTCGTCAATCGTTTGTTCACCATTTGTTAGAATGCATTAATGCATATCCTTAAACGCCGATTATTTTCTTTCTTTTTTTCAAGTTAAAAACTTGTTTCGTGATGTAGCTTTGTTACAACTGAATAACGTGGATTAAACAAGATTGTTTTGGTAAAAACTGTCGTAAATCATGCACAACTAAATAATGGATATCAGTTAAAACTACCAATAAGAACATGTTTGCTAAAAATATTTCTTTGCTGGTAATCATCACTTCATCTATGAAGTAAATAAAGGAATCTATAAATAAATCTATCAGTTCTGTTTTAATATTTTGTTTCATTAATCTTTCAGATTCAACATGTGAGCTCTTCTTAGTTGAAATGTATAGTGTTTAACGTGCACTGTGATTAACATATTAAATTGAATTACATGGGTGAACACTCGCTATTGGTGTTTTTGTCTCAATTTGTTAGCCAATTAGAAGTCTCCTTTTAATTAAAAACTAAATTAATTTATATAGATTGTTTTGTGTTAACATTAAGCAAAATGCAAATTTAGAAGGCGTCCGTTTAGACATCATATCGATTTGGAATCAAAGGTTGTTAAAATTATCTTCGGGTTTTCCGTGTTTCATGTTGACATATGCAGGTCGTGTGATATGATAATCTTAACCTCCAAACTGTTGCCCAAGGAATTCAATTATAAATAGTTTTTTTATTGATTATCTATTCAATTATACGGCATACACCTGAACTATGTAAGAGACTTAACAGACTTCAGAACATCCAAGATTATAAAAATGTGTACGTGCTTTGAATTTAAAATAATGTACCTTCCTTTGAATATAAATGTGTTAATCCAGAATTTTCAAATAAAGCACCACTTTCAGAACAAGTTTTTCTCACAGATTTCCACATTGAGTTGTGATTCGTGAATTATTGTAATGATGTTTCTTCCCAGTGTAAGTAAATGTAAAACTCNAAAAAAAAAAAAACAATAAACATATATATTGAATAAATCGTATACGATAGATATATAAGATATTTAATGTAATAATGCATACAAGTATAAAAATGAACGGATAATTATAAATGAAGAAAATCAAATTAAGACCATAGAATGGGAATTCTCCGTACTCATATAAAATTTTAACTTTGAAACACATTTATTGTAAGACCTTAGACCCATTAAATAAATTGTGTAATTAAACTTGTTTTGTTACTTTATTCAGAATAAACTTACTTTTCAAATATATATATAAAAGGGAACAAATTAAACGATTCACGAAATACCTAAAACTTAACATTTTGTCAAGATTACGCCTTAATTGCCTTTATTGGCCAAACATCTTTGAGCATCGAAATCATGACATAATATGTCATTCACGAATTGACTGCCATTCACTCTGAAAACCATTTTGAATTATCGTTAAATACATGGGACCATATCCGTGTTAACACGTTTATAATACTAATGGAGCTGATGTCCATCCTGTTCATCTCCGCACATGCAATTATTTGACTGGC
This sequence comes from Dreissena rostriformis, assembly GCA_007657795.1. NCBI lineage: Eukaryota > Metazoa > Mollusca > Bivalvia > Myida > Dreissenidae > Dreissena > Dreissena rostriformis. Next base: position 127,116 of record VMBQ01002289.1, read on the forward strand.
GTCGCACTTTCAGCTGGCATTTTTTCCCCGTGCTCGAACACCGGGGCACGCCCTTAAACGGACCTCCACGCGGCACAAAATCCGTGCACGATTTTGTGACAGGGTCCATTTGACACATCCGTCCCTCAGCGCCCAACATCATGGTAACAAGGACGGCGCAGACCAGGATTGCTCGTGTAGATATCATTGTGTTGGTCGTGGCTGTTGAAATTATTTCTGCAAATAGGGAATATTTTTTTATTATGAATCGCTATAAACAAAGGTCATTAAGGAACAGACAAAGTTTTGTATTTCCGAAAAGCATCTAATAGCTTGTTATTTTTATTTAGTGACTAGCATTAATTTCTGTATTTTAATGTGTACAAGTTACACTAATGACGGATATTAAAACAACAAAGCAACTTCCAATCTGGCTTAGGCCATCTGTGTTTGCATGTAGTAAACACAATCTCATCCAAAAGCAATTTTAAGAAACATAATCATCTATTCACGAACAAACAGGCGCATTTTTATAATACTACTTTGATTGAGAGATTCGTCAGTTGTATTGATTTATCCCTATCCCCTACATTGTATTCGTGCTTTACATTTATTTTAATGATTAAATTGTATATTCAAAATAAAAATAAAAACAAACCTTTTTTTTCAAAGTTACAATATGTTATTCTTTTTCTATTCCCTCCGGCTTTATGTTTCTCCTGTTGTTTTGAACGTATACTTTAAAATGCGATTGATATATATACTACCAACATGGAAACCCAAATTCAGCATCGTAAGGATTCCAAGTTAAAATAATCATCACAAATATGGAAACCCAAATTGGTTATTTATACTCCTTAGTAAATGACTCTTAAACAGTCATCATTATAATGGTTTTAAAAATAGGCCTTATCAGTGTGTATGCGTCTAGTGAATGCATGTAAAGACACTTGAAATATTCTGTTGATTGGTGATATGGTGCAACATGCATGGGCTTTATCAATATTTTATTATAGTTAGACTGTTACAATCGATTTTATTAAACCGGTGCAAGGACGGTATACTCGCTTCTATCAGAAAGTTACAAGGTGGATTTCAGGACGGGCTTGGTGCATAATGACTAGCTTTAGTCTCCGCGAATGTCTATACTATGCAAAGGAGCTGGGCTCAAGTGTATATCTATGTTTCCGGGACGCTCGTCAGGCCTTTGACAGGGTATGGCACGATGGACTATTTCACAAACTCTTATCAATTTCCGGTGTTTATGATCCTGATCCAGTCATTGATACTAACACCCTTCTCGCACTTCGTGAAATGTATCGCAACTCAACAAGCCGCGTTCGCCATCGAGGATTGATCTCGGAACCACTACCGATCGGGCAAGGAACCCGTCAGGGAGGCAAAAGTTCGCCGCTGCTGTACCTTATCTACATAAATGGCCTGATAGAGAAACTTGAAGAGAGTGGTGATGGCCTGTGCATGTATGACATAAATATGGCTTCGCCTACTGTGGCCGATGATATGGTTTTAGTATCATACTCTAAAAATGGACTTGAGAGGATGCTTAAGATTTGCTATGAATATGCAAACAGGTGGAGGTTTCTTTATAACGCATCGAAGTGCTCCGTACTAGTCTATAATAAGAAGACAGAAGAGACTTCAACCTTCTATCTAGGACATGATCGTCTGCCCGCTAGCGACAAGTATACCCATCTTGGTATTGAATGCAACTCTTTTCTGACCACTAATAATGCGATTCATGATGCATGCGTACGACTGCGAGGAACATACATGAGCTTGTGCTCAAAAGGGGTAGCGCCTGAAAGATTGAGTCAACCAACGCTCTCAACAATATTCAACTCATCCGTNATGCTTTGTACTGCCCTTTCATAGGCGGTGACCCCAGATTTAATACGTTTTACAATCCATATTGTAATGTATGTATTGTTCTGTACTGCATGGGCGAAGGGTCATCTCCCTAAATAAAAGACTATCTGATGGTAACAAGTATTTCTTTCCCGATCATGTTTTTTCTTCCTCTGGATTTTCATTATTCCGATATTTGTTAGCAAAATAACATGAAAATATTATCTTGATGTGTAACTACTTTTAGTAAATATATATGAGTTTGACTCTGTTATACCATTTCTGAGCAATTAGATATCATAGCACAAGCATATGAGATATTGTTGAGTTAATTGAAGGTGTCGACAATATACCAGTAATAGTGAAATTGACTTCACAAAGTCCACAAGGAATTATTTTGTTTAATAAATTAATGAACATTTTATTTTGTGTATTAAATGGGCGAAAACTGTAAATAATGATTTATAACCATTTCTATTATTTTAATACTTAATTTCATGTGTGCTACAATTGTGGTAAATTACTTAACTGCCAAAGGAAAGTTTAATAAGCTCTATACCAAAGGGCGTATCATGTATTCACATGAACATAACAGAACAGACTTTTTAATCGGACTTATACATAAGTACATCGTCTTAATAAATACAATATATAAGTAATGATCAAGTGCTGCAGAGGTAATAACTAAAATACCAGATATATATATATATAAATATAAGATTAAATGTTCACCGCTATATAAAAAACTTAGTTACCAAGTTGTTCTGGTAATACTGGATCAAACCCGTTGTTAAAAATATCGTAGCACGGTCCATCACCTTTGTACACTTACAAATTTAATTGGCACAAGAATTGTAAATGTAAATGATCAGCCTGTTATGCTTTTATTGACACTCGAAAAGCGCATGCATTGGTGAATCGGAAGCTAGTCTGACACAAGCTTATTACTATGTACATACTTGATAGCAAGTTATTTGATGAAATTAAGTCTTTGCAATCATTACGTTAAATGTTTTATAAGAATCAATTAATTTGAAACGTACTGGTTCGCTGCTGAAACTTGTATATAACAAGACTTTATGATCTCTCCAATGTTGTTTAATCTTTTTTACAATTGATTTGACAGTTCAACTTCCTCATAATGGCACGAGTATTAATAGTAATAGGTCGAATATAGTACACTTTAGATTTCCTTCTGTGCAAAGAACTGAATGTATCTGTAAATGTGGTAAACGCCCATATTGACTATTCCAAACAGTACAATTGTTTGGGTCTTGGTTTGCATGAACATCGGGATATATTAGTAACTGCATTGTTTTGTACAATCTGCAAACAGTGCTTGAGGACTATTGCTTTCTTAGGCTACATCTATCGGTGGATTAAGCAAGCCTGGGCATGCCTAATAACAGCTGGTATCAGACCTCTGTTTGCTGGGAAGGTAACGTTTTTATTAAAAAGCAGCACATGTTATTAAAATATCATAACACTTAGCCGTATGACAAATTTCGTATCCTCCAAAAGGTAAAATTCATGCTTTAATCATTAGATTCACTTTTTATACGAGGAACACTTAAATTGCGACTTTTTTTCTTTCTAATGTTTGTTGCGAACAGCTTTGAAGATGTAAGTTGGTAAAGACTGTAGAAATGAACTTTATATAACAGAAACGGGTTATAGAATGCATGCGTTTAATTTCCGTTATCCTCTGCTCCACGGGCAACTTACCCATGGCTTTGCCTCCAGGTAATTAATAATAATAATATATTTGTTAAATGATTTCCAATACTTTTTTCGAAAGCGCACCAGCTATGAATACGTGGTTTTGTGAACTTAAAATAAATAGATAAATCGTAACATTATTTTATAAAGAGCTCCTTCCTCCCCAAGAATACTAAGTACTGGTTCTAACTAGGCAACGGACTCAAGCTAAAGCGTTTCCAAATGAGCTTACATGTTTCGGTATAAGCTAAATAAACAAGTTTGAGCTAATCCATTTTCATGGTGAATATACGCAGTTGATATTCATGGAAATCATAAACAATCTACTTTAAAATGTGCTGATAAAAGAATAATTTGTACGACCGTATTGAATAAACAATATGCAGTGGATGACGCAGAAAATAAAACATAACATGTTAAAATAATAACTATTTTTATTTAATGAATGAACAAACGCTTTATGTAAGTATCTTATACGAGCGATCATGCTCATGAAAGCTTTTAATATTGTAAATTGGTAAACATCATTTTAGTTATTTTAAACCACAGTGTTTTTAAAGAAATTATATGTTTACCCAGCATAAACAATGCGCATGTATGTACAAATAAATACTTTACTTTAACATGTAAAATTTCACAATGCAAACACTAAATATAAAATATCAAAACAACATATATACTGTGTTTGACCAATTAACATTAATTGTTTCATCAAAACTTAATCTGAATATGAGAAAAAATATTTTCAGAATGAAGATTCAATAATTATTATCTATATCAAGAGTCCAGTGCGAAACTAATGCATCCTTTAAACAATGATAAGTGGATATCACCTTTAAAACTAATCACATTATATATAACGGGATCTAGTTGTTTACTGATAAATATAAATGAAAAAAACTCTAGTATATTCAATAAATCATTAATACCCTCTGATTCCTTAAAATTGTCAATTTAATTCATTTACCATTATATCTTTTGTCAATGTCAATGGGCCAAGTAAGGTAACGAAAGAACGTCAAATACAATTAAGTATAGACGTATTGTACCATAACTATAAAGTTGAAGTGTCAATGAAGCATGCTGTTCTGGTGATTTCGGTTTGCTTATTCATGTATCGCCAGACTCGGTGGTATTCAGTGGGACGTGGCCTAGTTTTGATAAAATAAATCACTGATAAACATCACTGATTTGTCATGGGGAAAAACACATCTTATTGGTTAACGCGTTGCATTTATAGCATTAAATGAATACCGTATATTGTGTGTTTGTTATTAAAGTGATCAAGAAATCACACACACACAACTGTACTGCGGCGAAAATAACAAATGTTTGACAAAGATAGTAGTTTCTGATTACAAGTCATCTTCAAAAGTAGGGCAGTCGTATGAAGGACTCGTTTGATGTTGTTTTTGTATATAGGTCAATGGTTAACTGTCAGATTGAAAATCTGCTTATAATAAACATCCCAGCCATATTGTTTACATCTTTCAACGGTGTTTGTAGGTGGAAATAACATAAACCCTAGAAAACAAAATTTTATCAAATATATGTAACTATTTCAATACTAATTAAAACCTAAACATTTGACAAACTCAATACAATGGTTTTTAGGTCTGGGCATTTTATGGTAGATCGAGTGGATAACCTGAAAGAAACAATACCTCCTCTTTGTAGCGGAAAACAAGATGGGACATATTATCGCGACCATTAAGTGTACGAAGTTGCATAATCTGGGACATAAAATGTTATTCATAAAACACTTGATTGCTATGGAGGGCTGGTTTTCCCATTAATATCACATCAGTTGTTACAGTAGGGTCAGATGTCACACAAGGGTTCAGGCAAAGCCTACATTTGCATTGCAACGGAAAGCAATACAAGTTGTATTAAATATCCCCCATATGAACTAGATTTTCACAAATGCAGTTTCTTATAAATTTATAATTTTATAAAAGTAAACGAAATGGTTGGGTGTTGTTATGCTTTAACGCGAATCTAAGTTTCCAATACAATCATTTGCTTTGTTTTTTTCAGATGGACCGGAAGACTCTTCTGCTTGTTGAACCGATTCAGGGACAGCATTATTTCAAGTTCAAGCGGAACAGTGACCATCGAGCGATCACATCAGATGTAGTGATCGGCGGAATACTATCAAGAGCTGTAGTACGAGTGGGGTATTTGTCTGCAGACTTTTGTTGAACTGGGCATCTCGAAAATTCCCTGATTATGTTAACTTGTTTGATCAGTGAGGGCATACAAATATAAGCGAACCGACCAGTTGCACATTTTGGTTAATATTTTAACAAAATATCATAAAGCTCTTTGCATTAATATATATTTATTCCAAACAGATCACATTGACAACAAACCGGTCATTGACATGCCGAAAGCTTGACAATCAGGAAAATGCTTACGTATTAAAGCTGAAGAAATATGACTAGGTTCTAGGTTGACAACGCATAACCGTTAACCGAACAGAAATTTAGTTGGACATAAACTTGAGGCTAATGACAGGGAATCAACTGTTGGCTGAGAGGAAACGCATTCTAGTACCACATATATATTTTGCTTCAAGCAATTTGTTTCAATTCATAGGGAACATTTTTTTTATTTCCATAGGTTGGGCATCAAACGCTGTTAGATTAGTGGCATGCAGGATATACATCAGCAGACAGGACAGGCAGAAATGAATCATTCAAACAATATGTCTTTAAAATACTGGGTTCCATAAACACACCACTTAAGAATTCAANTATAATATAATATAATATTATATAATATAGATTCATAATGTAAGCAGTTTTGCTCTCCTCTATCGCACATTAATTCGTAAAATAATCGATATAGTGCTCATTATGTACTTATCTTTGATGGATGAATGCTTATAATGCAACTTCAGTCGATTCAGTTGATCTCCATCAGCAGAGGAGAAGCCTAACTATATTATGCTGCTCTTTATTTATAAAAAGGAAAACATGAAGGCGCATAAAAAAGTAGAAGACAACACACATAAGTAGAAATCAAAAGCACAAATAAAATTGTTGTAATCGCTTTTCAACCTTCAATACATCTGGGCTTTAAACAGTTTAAAGGAACTCAAAACCTCACACTTGGCCCACATTTATTCCCAAAACATTAAAATTTACTCAAAGCATTACCTTTTATCACAATTCAAATTAAATAGCAATTTAAGAGAATACATTTCAAGTTCAATGACTTGATTGAACCGGAGCTCAGAATTTTACTTTTCTGAGACACGATGAGTTGAAACCGAAACGTGTATCAATAAACATCTCGTCCCTACACTGTATTAAAAACCTGGATATTTTCTCCGACAATGCCCTGATATTATTTCCTTAAGTATAATTACAGCCAGGACATCAGTTTATACATTATTTTAACAACCCTTACATTGGTATTTACAACATATATACAGCCCGCACGTCGTTTGATTTGATACAGTTGATTTGACAGCCCGGACATTGGTTACTCGGACAGCGGTTAATTCGCTGGACCGGACAGCGGATCTTATATTGTTTTGACAACATTGACATGGGTTCCATTATTATTTTGTTAAGCTCGGACAGTGGTTTCAACGTTATTGTGACAGCCAGGACATTGGTTTACATTTATTAGTGTTAACAATACTACTATAGAACATCAAATGGCCCTGTGAAACATTTTAATATGATATTGAACTGTGCAGAGTATGCCAATGTTTAAATTCAACCTTTTTATATTCGGATACATTTCTAATTGCAATCTACGTGAATCATTCCAATCAAATTAATGGCGAGGTGTTAGTTAATCGTAAATAAAATAATGCATGAAGCTAAAGTGTGCTAACATTGTGTCCATGTGTTGTATTAAACATCTACAATGAACCTTCAGGGGCTTCTGAAATGTCCACATGTCATGTATATGAATTTATTTAAAACTGAAATAAGAATAAATCCGTCAATCTGTTGATTTAGTTGTTCTAAACTTGTAGCGATACCGATTTCTCGGGTTGGATTCCTAGTTTTGGCTCTTTCTCACGAGTATCCTTTCAGACATCAATATCTGACTCGAAAGTGCATCGCAAAGCATAATGCATTGACAATTATTAAGCTAAATTAATAGGTTTAAACTAATCAAAACGTGATCAAACAATAGACGGTTTTATATAACGTGTATAATAATGTGGGAAGTTAGGTAACCATATTGTCATTTCAAAAAGTTCTCCAAAATTAGCGTTTTAAATAACATCTCCTCGTAAGCTTTAAGAGGAAAACAAAGCCATTTAAATGTCATTTTATTGTTGGTACTAACATTCAATGAAAAAGGGATTGACAAAAACGATGAGAATAATTTTATTACAACGGGGCCAAAACAGCACCTGTTGGTCCATTAATGTCAACAAGTTTTCGTTTTGGTATTTTCACACCTCAGTGCACTTTACAAGGAGGTAGAACGATTAGCTTAGCATTCATCTATTTTACGAAGTTTCTTATTTAAAAATAAAACTACTAAACTAGTCGCCATCTCGCATATAAGCAAGCACATTACCTTCACTATAACATTTCTTACGACCGTAAAACGCGAAGTCGCTCAATTAGTTGTAACGTATACCGGTGAGTTTTGTGTAAGAGAGAGAGTTTCAATATAATTTAAGTATTCATTATTAAGAATTATGATACAAATGTTAGTGCCATGTCATTAAAAATCACTCTCTGACCAAAGATGATTTCTGAACAGTAACATATAACGTGCATGCATCGGAACTCAAAACAAAAACAAGTCTTCACTATTGCACGATATAATATCTCAAATAAAAATACCCAGTATAAAGCGTTCAGAGTTTGAATAACGTTCAACAAATTAATATGTAACGATTCGCATATTCGAAACCAATCTGCTTAATCATTCACGTCACTACATTAAATATGTTTACCTTCGCTGAATTTATATGATATTGAATAACATGTTGTATGTTATTATTGAATGAATTGTATGTTTAACATTTGTGTGCAAGGATTGATTTGGCAAACACCGCGAAGAAAAGTTATGGTAGCACGGAGCGATATCATGTTTTGTTTAACTAAACCATATTTCATATTTAATTGTATTTCGAAAAACAGCTTAGTGTTGAATGTATAAAGTTTAAACTCAAAAATCCTAGTGTCAACGCATTAAATCGTCGTCCTTGAAACTGCGTCGGTTTGATGTCTGCATGAATTTAAAATGCATATTTGGGACAAGTCATATATCATGCTGTATCTTTTATGGCGACAGGGCTTTCTCACGCATGACGTAGAGTGACATAACCTGTCTACAAAACAATTAGGAATTAAATGTAGAATGTACAGCTGCAACCATTAAAATGTTATATTACCTCACAGTGTAGTATTTATAGAGGTGAATTTCATATTTCAAATTTATTAACACATAATACAGGTAAGAATAAATAGTTTTAATATATTAAATACATTGTAAAGATATATTTATTCTTCATCATTAGATCAAAATCACGGATTCAAATCCAAGACTGGAATAAATCCTTAATGTGATTCTCATGCCGATCTAGTGTATTGGTTTTTGAACTACACTTAATTGTAACAGTAAAATACGTATATTTCGGTTATGAATAATGAATGAACATACTATTTCGAAGATACGAATTGTGCGCAATGATACTATATACCGTCGCCAAAAGAAAATTAATATTCCATTGAACGTTTATTATTAAATATCTTTTCAAACCTAACAACAAAAGTAATACATATTGAAACTGTTTTTACAAAGGCAAATGTTACTTTTGGTGCAATATACGGCATATCATCAATGTTGTCATTTGTTCAGTCTTAGGAGGCTGTAAGCAGTAGAGCTATGTTTGCGATGTAGATGAAACATGTGTATAATCTATCTTTCATATAACTTGTTTGTTTAACGTGTTTCTGTTGATACATCGCTCATTGGTCGTTTAATATCCTTTATACATGGACCATATTTCTTATTTACACTAATAACTTTCAAAGTTAATCGTTTTAATAGATTTCCGACAATAACGACGCTAGTACCCTACACTTATGAGTGTAGTACTCACACGTCATATTTCGGTATTCATGTTTTCATGTTATTTCTCCTTATGTACATTTGATTGAGATCGTTAACCGAAATTTTGCCTAGTGGACTCTCCTATCCTAAATTGGATCAATTTATTTCCAAAATTACGGATTTCTGGTATATTTATTTTTATATTTGGAATATTTCTTAAAGAAATTCCTTTAAGCAAACAACGCAGACCCTGATGAGACGCCGCATCATGCCCTCGATGCTTTGAATTGACCGTTCCAAGGCTGTGATCCCAGTTTGGATCATGGTTTCTTTACAATGTGAACACATAATCATTTTGTGACTCCGCTGTTGAAATATACGATTATTAACCCTGGTTCGTACACTGGATGAAAATATTGTATACAATGTAAGACGTACAAAACCCAATTTCTGGCCTAACGGCATAGTAGTGACCAGCCAGGCACCCCCAACCACTATATGAAATGGTTTATGGTGACCAGGCTGGTCCCTATTTAGTTTAAACATATTTATTTCAAACAATACACATTGTTTTACACAGAATTACATACAACATTTATACAGTTAACATGTTTGAATGGGATTAGAACGAAAGACAATGTCTTATAAAGTTCTTCTCCCTATACAAATACAATTACATGTTGTCAGACGAACATAGTTGGGTTTTTTATTACACAATATTAAAATAGCGGAAAAAAAACGAGAAAAAGAAGAGAAACTCTGAGTATGGTGTTTCATTTGTGAAAAGCAGGTTATAGGTTGACATTTAAAAAGAGAAAAAGACGAGAGACTAGCAGAGTTCTGGGAAGAAAATAAGAGAAGTTGTGAAAAACTTGAAAAGGGAAACAAGAAGAAAAAAGAATTGAGGGTCGTTCTGTAGCATATTACAAATCAAATCGCTTACTTTTTATAATAAATTTGTGAACTGCATCAGCTATTTTAGTATTTGTTAAGTAGTCAAGAGTGTTGTCTCCATATAGAATAGTTTCAATGCAAGGGACGGAATATACGGATATTGAGTTAAAAAGTTCGCCGCGGATATGTACATAGTGAGTACATTCAAGAAAGTAATGTGACGTCGTTTCATGACGTCCGCATAGACATAGCGGGGATGTAATAATATTACGTCTGAAAAGATGTTCGTTTAAGGCACTACACTTTGTTCTTAGGCGCGTGTGTAACAATTGAGAGCGTCTTTCGCCGTAGGAAAATAGGATATTTGGAATCGGTCGATTTGTGTTAATGAGCCTTTTGAATGAAATGATTGATTCAGCGTTTTTGACGTCATCGGGAAGATTATTCCATTCAGAAACAGTGGACGGAAGAAATGAATTTGAATAAAGTGACGTTCGCGCTTGAATTGTTTGGAGATGTGACGAATTTCGTAATGAGTAATTATTACTCGACCCAACTGTTGCGGGCAAAAGGGACTGTAAGTAGTTTGGAACATTGTTCGAGTTCATTTTATACATTAATATTAATTTATGTTTGCGTCTTCGTTGACTGATAGTTTCCCATCCCAGCTCATTATAAAGATCTTCTAATGAAACTAGACGTGTACATCCGGATGTTATTCGCGCGGCTTCGTTTTGGATTTTTTCTAGTTCATCTTTTTCATATTGCGTACAATTATCAAAAACAGCGTCTGAGTACTCAATGAGTGGTCTTATAAACGAAAAATATATTTTCTCGAGAGTGTTTCTATCAAGTATTAGTTTTAATCGACGCATTATATTAACTCGCGTCCATGCCTTTTCCTTTATGAAAGATATATGTGCATGCCATGTACAATCATTGGACATAAAAACGCCTAAATGTTTATGGACATCAACAATAGGAATATTAACGTTTTGCATATTCAATGGTGGATGACTTGGTTTGTTTATTTTGCGTGAAATAAGCATTGATTCTGATTTTAAGGGATTAAAGCAAACCAACCATTTATCAGCCCAGCTGGAAATTTTGTCAATGTCTGATTGCAATACGGCTGCAGTAGCGTTAGGTGAATTTACGACCATGAAAAGACTGGTATCATCAGCGAACAACTGTATGTGTGCATTTATGTCAGCAATAATGTCATTTATATACACTAGAAACATAAGTGGTCCTAAAATAGAGCCTTGAGGGACTCCGGCGAGAATTTCAATAGGGGTTGAATGTGATCCCGGTAATATTACTAACTGTTTGCGATCAGCAAGATAATTAGACAAAAACGATAGAAGATTTCCTCGAATGCCTGCTTGTTGTAATTTACATAATACACCCTTGTGCCATACTTTATCAAAGGCTTTACTAATATCGAAAAATACAACTCTGACCTCAAGGCCATTGTCTAAAGCTTTACAAAATGTATTATACATATATGTGAGCTGATTGACGGTAGAGTCACCAGGCAAGAAACCAGATTGAGTGGGTGCAAAGAATGAATTTGCACGAAGAAAATTAAAAATGTGTTTGTATATTATCCTCTCAAAGACCTTCTCGATAGTATTTAACAGTGATATAGGTCGATAATTAGACGCTAGGGATGGATCACCTTTTTTAAAAATTGGGCAAACATTTGCAATTTTCCAACAAGAAGGCATTTTGCAAGTATTAAGACAAGAGTTAAACAAATCACAAAAAGGGTAGCTTAATTGATGTATTGTCTCTTTGAGGATACGATTGTCTATTCCGTCGGGACCGGAAGCTTTTCCTACCTTAAGACATTTAATCGAGTCAATTACCTCCTCCTGTGTTATATGTATAGACTGAAGGGTGTTAGCATTTGCATGTTGCATAGATGGAAGAGCATGGTTGTTTTCATCAAGTGAACACTGGCTTGCAAAGTACTTGTTGAGCATATCAGCTTTACCTGTGTCATCAACTACAAAAATATTGGTTTGTTCGTCGTAAAGAGGTGGAATTGTGTTAGTTGTGTTAGTAGGAATAAATGTTCGAAGTGTTTTCCACCAGTCTTTAGCGCAAAGGTCTGATGACTTTAGTTTTTGTGCAATATTATTAAAATATTCAATTTTAGAATTACGTAAAAGTAATACAACTTCATTCCTGACATGACGGAAATTTGACCAGTGCAAATCGCTATTGATTGTTTTTGCTTTTCGGTAAAGGCGTTTTCGTTGTCGAATCTTTTTCTTAATGTTATTGTTCATCCACGGGAGATCACGCGAGCGGATACAAATAGTTTTGTTAGGTATACATATACTTGCAAGTTTTATAATTGTTTTTGTTATATTTTCTGCGTATATATCAACGTTGTCGCATTTTAGTAAATTCCAATTAGTATCCGACATTAATTGTCGTAGTTTTGAATAATCCCCAATGTCATAACGCCAGATATGTCGATAAAAGGTTTTGCATTTGGGTTTTGTAAATTTTAATGTTACAAAAACAGGGCAATGGTACCGAACAGTTTGATCCAACAAGGGTTCGCCTGTTCCAGAAAGTAGTACTGTATTCCGATTACTTACAAAGATTAGGTCAATTATGGAAGATGTTTGTTCAGTATAATGTGTTGGTTCGTTAATAAGTTGCGTTAAGTCATATTGTTGACATAAATCTGAAATTTTGCGAGCCGACGGTTCAGCGAGAGCATTTAAGTTAAAATCACCTGTTATAATAATATCATTTATTCGTGTGTCTCTGGCTAGCCCTAAAGAATCTTCAATTAAATGCATATATGACCTATCCGCACTAGGCGGTCTGTAAAACAAGCCAAAGAGAATGTGTTTATTTTTGGAGGGAAACACTTCAATCCATATACATTCTACATTATTTAATTCAAGGTCATGTCTTCGTTTGAAGGCAATACTTTCGTTTACGTATATAGCAACGCCACCATGTGAATCGGAAGGGCGATCCTTGCGAATTGGTTGGTGGAAGCCGTCAAAGAGGAGATCAGTAGATGGAATAGAACTATTTAACCAAGTTTCAGTAAAACCAATTACGTCAAACTTGCGTAGACCTGTGTAAAGAACATCTATTTTGTGCATCAAACTTTGAATATTGTAATGCACAAAACTAATGTGGTTAGTTGATGAAGAATTGAGAAAGGAAGAACTGCTTGGATCTGTGTTAAAAGATGGATCAGACATAGTAGGCCCTGGGTTTGGATGAATATCACCTGACCGTAATAAGACTATAGAGATCCAACAGCATGTTCCTACACACAAGAAACCTTTTAGAAGCTNACGGTTCGTGAAACTACTACAGTCAATTATAAATCTATGTAAAATAGTGTTGACTCGTATACTGTTCGGCTTATACAAATCTATACTGGTAACCTTCTTACCCATATTTATATTAAATGATATCCTTCTATGTTCAAAGCATATGTTCCAGAACAAGGCTCCCGCCAAGAAAACATCAGATTCAAACGAAATATTATATAATGGAAAAAGCCGATTCAACCAATAGATCACATTGCCTTTTAATGTAACTAGAGTTGTTTTCTTTGCCGTAATGACATGTTTTATTATCTGATATTTATGCTCAAATAGTGCATTCCTATTGTATTACAAAACCTGTGAAACACGCAAAAAATTATCTGAGTTATTTGAACATTGCGTCATATAATTGCTCATGTTTCATGTTTCAACAAGGTTCAGCTTCACTCAACTAATGTAAAGGGAGTTTTGCAAGCCAGTGGTTGCTTAACTAACCTAGGAACAATAACAACCGCATCCGCCTGTTTATAATTCACCTCTGGTACACTGCAGTCTTCTCTTTAAACCCGCTGTTTACATTTAAATCACTTAGCGGTTTATCGAATGTGAATGTAACCAATAGTGTTTAAAGGATTGTGCGACGACATTTGCAGGTTTATCATTGAAATCTGTACATTTTGGCTGCTTTCAGGGAAAACGGGGCTTTATGCATGTCAAATAAGATTAG
>VMBQ01002290.1:0-17889 GCA_007657795.1 Dreissena rostriformis
ATGGGTTCTATAGGGTTATAGAACCCATTCCAAACAGAGGTATCCAGGGTATTGACATGTGATAATGTCATGTACTATGTTGTAATCGGTATTTCAATTATTTCTGTTCAATTATCTATCTTAAAGCCAGGGTATATGAAATAGAGCTACCCGGTACTAAACTATTTTAAAACAAATAATTTTTAAAAATATATATTTTTTTTTACATATTTATTCTAAGCTCTTTTTTTTTAAAGTAAAACTTACAAAAAAATAAGTAAAGCTCTATGTCTAAGACTTCTTAAAATTAATTCTTTAGTTTTTCTAAACATTTATTGATCACATGTTTAAAACATGCATCTTTCTGGATTGTTATCAAATTACGCAGCACTAAACAGCAAATACCGCACACAGACGTTGTCCTGATTAATTTTGGATGCCATCCAAATGTGGTCATTTATCTTGAATCAAAATTGTACATTTTAAATCTATGTGACCCTAAGAAATTGATTGTTGTTATTTTGTTAAGGACCATGATAATTTAACGCTGCAGAAATGTTAAATGATTAATTTGGTTTATCCTGCAATAAAATGTATATTATGGTTTTTCATGAATTATATAAGATAATTAGTTGGTTTCATTGATTATTAATTTTAATTGCTTTACTTTTAAAAGTATATTATATGAAAATGGAAGGTATGACTATGAGGTCTTTTTTATAGCCCTTTCATACAGGGCTAGGTTACTTTATGACGTTTTTCTTCATTTGAGCTGCGTCATGGGTCTTATCCCTTTGCATGCTGGGAAATTTGTCGTCTGCTAAAATGTTGTCTGCTAAATTTCTAAAATTAGCATTTTCTTCGTTTTTTATTCAAAGAATACTTTCAGAATAGCAAACAGTTTGGATCCTGATGAGACGCCACGTTCTGTGGCGTCTCATCTGGATCCAAACTGTTTGCAAAGGCCTTCAAAATCCGGTTCCAGCGCTCAAATGGTTATGCCATGTGCTGGCAGCGTAGCTTCAGACAAACCAACACAATTGCGCAGTCTAGTCAGGACCTACGCTGTCCACTTTTAAGTCCCACAAGGTTTTGTGGTCTTATTGGCGGACAGGGAAGCTTCTTACCAGACTGAGGATATGCGCAGGCTTGCCTAGAGCTACCCTGGCAGCATTTGACATAAGACCCAAATGTGCATGACATTGTTGATTTGAACTCTTATCTGGTTAATTAACAACAAAATTCTGACAACAAATTCTTACATGACATGTAATGTAGTAGGTTTTGATTATGCAAACTATTATGTCAATATAACATGCTTTTTATTTTGTTACAGTGTGCACAAATATATTGTTCTTCAGTAGCATTAAATAATGTTCAATTAAATTAGTTTACATTGGGGGAATTTTAAAGTCATTATAAGGTCATTATAAGGGGAAAATATATACCATTTATCCAAATTTCGGTCCTAAATCAGGCCTATATTGATACTTTTATAGTATACTTAAAAGTTTTTTTCATTGATGACAAACCAAGATCAGATGTCATATTTTTGCATTATATGTCAACGTCATTATGATGCAGTTATGATAATTGTCCTTAAATAAAATTAAATAAACTAAATAACATTAATGATGATTTTGCTGATCTGTTTGCAAATTCTACTGCACTACTATTGAAACAAGAATAAAGAATTTCTTCGATGGAATTCCCATTAATCTGACAAGCCTTTTGTTTTGTTTCACTAGTTCGTTGTCAATTAATTATTTAGAGAAGTGCTTAGAATTCTCTGTCATGAGAACTCCAAAAAAGGAATGGTCTTTGTTTATTGATCAGTATATAGCAAATGGAAAGAAAATAAAAAGACAGTTAATTCAGTGTATAACGAGTTGTGCTTTCATTGAATGGAATCGGAAGAATTTGTCTTGTTGAATAATTACTGTGTATAAATGTCTACAGAAAAAGGTTTGTATTAATAAAATGTAGTGTTTAACAACCTAATTTTTAGCTAAACTGACAGCAATAGTTTGAGTTAAAAGTAATCTTCAAGTGTCATTTATATCAATGTTTGATAAAGTTCATTATAAACTGTTTGATAGATAACATCTAGTGTCGACATCAATATTTGTATTTAGACTCAAAGAATATGAGCGGTGCTTTGGGAAAAGGGGGCTTGATGCATGTGCATAAAGTGTCATCCCAGATTAGCCTATGCAGTCTGCACATGCTTATCAGGGATGACACTCACTGCTTTTATGGTATTTTTCGTTTAAAGGAAGTCTCTTCTTTGCAAAAAGTGGAAATGGGCGTCCGTGATTAACCTGTGTGGACTGCACAGGCTTATCTGGGACGACACTTTATGCTTATGCATAAAGTTTCATTTTCCTAGAGTGCGGCTCTTGTTTATGCCCACGAAGGTGGGCATATAGTGATCGCACTGTCCGTCTGTCTGTCCGTCCGTCTGAAATTCTGTCACACTTTGCGTTTAGGTTTCGAAAAATGTGGAAAAACACTTTCCGTTTAGGATTAGAAAAATGTGGAAAAAGGGGGCATATGTCATCCTATGACCTTGTTTTGTCTTCAATTATATTGCAGTAGCCATACTCTACAAAACAACAACAATTTCTGTATTTGACATGTTGCCATATTCATTTGCAGGAGACCCCAAAAGACGGAAGCCAAACAAATTAAAGCCAATAACAGAGAAACAGAATGGCACAGATGTCACACAGTTTCAGCAACCAAAGAAAGACCGCGAAAACTTCCGAAAGTCTTTGGTGGACATAATCATGTATGTAAATCATTGGATTGTCTATTTGAAAAATTGCAAAAGAACAAACATCATGTAACTGGTCACTTATTCTTGTTTTCATAATTGTCTCCCTTGTAATCATATGGTTGTTTTTAACCTATTTTCTTGCTGTTTATGTGCATGATCCTTTTGAAAATACAAAGAAATCCTTCATGCTTTTTTGCATAAAAAGGTAAAACTGCTAAACACTTGATCTCCCGCAAGCCATACTTACAGTGCAAATTTATTTTGTGTGGAACCTGCGGGCGAAAAGCTCCATATAACAATGGTTTAACATATTTTTGTTTGTTTGTTCATCTGTCTTAGCTTTTCTGGACCGCTTCTTTGTCATTTGTCATGCAATGTTGGGGACAGCCATCGAGTGCAGTAGAAAACCATGTATAGCGGGCAACCATGTATAATGCGCACCTGGTTTTTTAACGCCTAAATGGAGAAAAAAAATCAAGCCATTAAAACAAGCAAATAGGACTAAAAATATCCGCCATTTTACTATTGCGCAATCAAACAATCTGTGTCATAAAATGATTGACATTTGACAACGTGTATTGCAGGCAAGAGGAGGGTGTCCAACAAACCACCCAGGCGTCTGCCACGGGTGAACTGCAGCCCCTGTCTAGAACTGGGTCACCTACTGCCGCAGAGAAAGACATACTGGTAAAGTATTTATAAATAACTAGCATGGTTCTGTTTAATTAGGGCTTGTGCGTGTCAACCAGTCTAAGAATGAAGGATAAATGCATATTCTCAAGAATTGTGAAAAAAATGTTTCTTGCAAAAATGTGTAATATTGTTGTGAATAGTGTACACTGTATTTTCTTTTATTTGGGAAATTGAGATCTTTTTGTGTTGCTCTACAGAACAGTAAGATAAAGAATAAAAGTCTTCTTACCTTATGTGCTAAGGATTAGATCAGAGAATAGAGCTGGTTTGGAAGATGAACTGACAATTCTAATGATAACATAAATAAAACTATTGGGAAATGTTCAATTGTAGATTTTAGGCAGTCATTTGTGAATATTCTTATTCTTAATTCTTAACCCTTTCCAACTCAGGAGCAAAGCGAAAATTGATATATGCAACCAGCATAAAATTAGAACAGCCTGCGAGTAACTCGCAGTCTGTTCCGGTTTTATGCTGTTTAGTGCTTAGCAGTATCTTAGGGTTAAAAATGAAGAATTTAAAACTTGAATCTATTAAAAATGTTCTTAAATTTAAATTATTTGATTTTGTAAGGAACTACAAATGCGTCACAATGAGAATCTAAGAGGTAATGAAATGTTGGTGAATAATCATGTCACATCGCCCTTGTTTTTCTATCCCCACGGGAATGTGGTCTAGCAGTTGGATGCTGCTTTGGGAATCTGAAGGTCCCTGGTTCAAATACCGTTCAGACCGCAGAATTTGTCTGAGCAAAAAATTAATCCCACCGTTACTATGCTCCACCCATTTGTACAAATAGGTACCTGTAAGGGAAAAAAGCCAATGTGCTGTGGCTGCATACCGTGCCGAATGTAAATGGATAACTTATATCCCAGTGATCGGGGGTAAATGCAAAAATCTGCTGAAGATGAGCCTAGTATCAACATTAGACTATAAACCCATGCCTTTGCCTTTTTTACCTTTATCAGCGCTACTAATACTATATCCACCACGGCATAGACACAAAGAATCCTGGAGGATTCTATATTCTTAGTCTTTATTCTTTAACAATGTTGGTGAATAATCATGACACGTTTCCATTTGTTTTTCTCCCAGCGCTACTACTACTACATCCACCATGGCATAGACACGGAACACGTGGCCCCCATGGAGGATTCCTGGCTGGAGAACGTGCTGGCGCTGATATCGACTGAACTCAAGGAGGGACACAATGAGACCATCGACAATCTCTCTGACGAGATGAGGGAGGACTACCTGCTCAGTGTCAAGAAAGCTATAGGTAACAATTTAACAAAGACTAACTCTGGAATTTTCTTCATTATTTTAAATTCAGATAAGTTTAATAGTGAGGTAAGAAAACACAAACCTCTTACCAAAGCTCCTGGTTCGGTATTTTTAAGCCTTGCTTAATATACTTAAATCTGAATTTAACACTAGCCTTATTGTCTTTGAGGATATGGTGTCCACCTAGCGACCGGGAGGTCACAGGTTTGATTCCAATTTTAGATCTCCCCAAAGACATCAAGTATCGCTTCTACTTAGGAAACGGACTCGAGAGCATTTCATTAAGCATTTGTGTTTCGATGCAATCGAGGTAAAATAAATAAGTTCAAACTTCTACTAGTTGTCTTTATGTATATTTCAGTCGACTTTGTCTTGAAAGACCCGCGCGAACGTGACGACGAGAAGAAAGTGAAGTTGGCTCCACATCGTGAGGAGCTCATGGTAGTGCCAAAACCCTGGAACCGTTCCTACCTGCTCGGACTGGAACTCATGTCTGAGAATCTACACGTGACCAACCCGTGCATGATGCAGGTGCTTGACCTGTGGCATGGAACATTCGGGTGAGCAAAAATTAGCCTTGTTCTGAGAAAACGGGGTTTAATGCCTGTGTGTAAAGTTTGTCCCAGAGTAGCCTGTGCAGTCTTCACAGGCTAATCAGGGACGACACTTTCTGCCTTTATGGAATTTCGTTTGATGGAAGTCTCTTCTTAGCAAAAATCCAGTTAAGGCGAAAACTGTCTTCCCTGATTAGCCTGTGCGGACTGCACAGGCTAATCTGGGTTGACACTTTACGCATAGCATTAAACCCTGTTTTCCCAGAGCGATACTAAAATATTGTTTGGAATTTTGTATTTTGGACCTGAAAATTTAAGTTTTTAATGGCTGAGAATAATATGTATGGTCTAGGTTCTGTTTCTTGTTATCGTGCAATAAAAAACTATGATGAATGTTCACATGGATGCTAAAGTGTTTTAACTGATATATAAAGTTTTTATTCAAACAGACACATTTCTTTGATTTATCATTACCTGTTTGATCATTAAAACATTTTTTCTATTGTTAGTGGCCTGAGGTTCATCGACATTGAGGAGTTCCACGCACGACAGGACTCCATGGAACTGCAGAATTTCCAGGCCCTCTGCCTACGACACATAGATTCTGCCAAGGAAAAACTTCTGAAGAAGTAGGTATTTCAGGTCTTCAACANGGAAACTTTCCACATATACTTTCTTTTAAATGTAAATTACCATTAAAACGGAAAGTGTCTTCCCTAACAACACTTTATGCAGAAAACCCCAATTTCCCAGAGCATGGCTAATTAAGTGCATCACCATCTTGTTGGTTGAAATAAAGCTGAAATATTAAAAATGCTGTTTTTCTGAATTTTATTTAAAACTATGTGTGTCATGTTCTGGGCATAATGCATGTGCATAAAGTGTCGTCCCAGATTAGCCTGTGCAGAACGCACAGGCTAATCAGGGAAGACACTTTCCGCCTTAATTGGATTTTTGCTAAGAAGAGACTTTATTTCAACAAAAAATGTCATAAAAGCGGAAAGTGTCGTCCCTATTTAGCCTGTGCGGACTGCACAGGCTTATCTGGAACGACACATTACGCACATGCATTATGCCCAGTTTGCTCAGAACACGACTCTTATTATCAAAAGTCTGCTTCTATCATTGATTTACATATCGTTCAGTTAAGTATATGAAAAAAAAATGGGACATAAGAATTTTTTTTACATAACCTGAGATTTAGATTATAAGAACAAATGCTTGCAAAGTGTGTCAGTACAGCAAATAGAATATATTACAGCATGCATAGCATGAAAAGCATTTAACCGTGGGTTTTAACTAGCTCTGGAAAACTGCCAAATGTAAATCACCTAAACGAATCAATTGATCACCTAAACAAATCAATTATTGATTGGAGCACTGGATTGGTTTAGTACTTATACTGCCAAGGGATATCACTGATTTCAATCCATGATTGGGCACAGACCCAGCCTGTACTAGATGTTTATTATCTGCCATGATTTAAAGCTATTGCATGATTACATGTACGATATGTTTATATTACTCATACATATGCATAGTTTTCATGTATATAGATATATCAGGTTTAAACAATCTGAACACCTTAAAGTCCTCCTTATAGTGACCCCACTTCAAATGTTTTTCAAAACTTTCATTTAAAGATTTAAAATAATCACACTGTAAGTTATACATCTCCAAGTGTTTCTAGATCATTTTATTGTCAGATTTTATTTGACTCCTCTAAAAATCTTCATTCCCCCATGTTCTTGAAATCTTCTATTTTCATATAAAAAATAATCCCAGCATACTAAGCGACAAAGATCATTCGTTTGTCAAAACTCTTTCCAAGGATAGTAAAATCTTTTATTATATACCTGTTGAATGCTTTTAACAAAATACAGGTTGTATTAATCGTTGAAATAATCCCGTATTATGCTACTTGCTGTTTCTGATTCCGTATTACCATACTAGCCGAACTACTTTCTTCGATCCATTTAATGACGTCACATTTTAATGACGTCGCATTTAATGACGTCACATTTTAGTCATTGTTTGGTCAGTTTTGTTAAAGCAAAAAAAATACAATTGATAACTGTTTTCGTTAGTTAGTGTATATAATAAAAGGAATATTATGCTAGTCAATTGTTCCAAGTGTTTGTATCAGTCTCGTGGCTTGC
This sequence comes from Dreissena rostriformis, assembly GCA_007657795.1. Lineage (NCBI taxonomy): Eukaryota > Metazoa > Mollusca > Bivalvia > Myida > Dreissenidae > Dreissena > Dreissena rostriformis. The sequence continues at coordinate 7,449 of VMBQ01002290.1, forward strand.
ACTATTTCGTATCACACTCGAGGCTCCGCCTCTCGTGTGATACGTCATCACACAAGCCACTCGACTGATACAAACTATTGGAACAATTGACTAGCGTAATATTCCGTATGTATTGGCTTACATATAAGCCGAGCTCTGTGAAAATCAGGCTTAATGCATGTGTTTAAAGTGTCTTCACAGATAAGCCTGTGCAGTCTGTTTTACATTTTCATCTGTTTCCTGTAGATGGTTCCCGGAAGTTCAGAACTTCTTCTACCAGGGCAACAAATTGAAACAAGTACCCAGCAAAACACAGTTATATCATAACATTTAAATCTGTTTCCTGTAGATGGTTCCCTGAAGTTCAGAACATCTTCTACCAGGGCAACAAGAGGAAGCAGGTGCCCAGCAATCAGGATCAGGAGAAGCTTGAGTCCTTCTTCAACTGTGCAGCCACCTTGATGACAGAGAATCTTCAGCTGCTCACGTTGCTGTCCCTGATTGACTATCAGGACCTGATTGTCCAACCACCAGTAAGTATCCAACTTAAAAAATTCTCTTACTGCTGAATGACCTGATTCATCAAATCTTCATTGTGTGGTGCATGGGGTCTTTTTTGTCCTCATTCCCAATCTCAAAAGTATATACTTATCCCCAATGATTGTCTAAAATTCCCAATTGAAGGTTTATAAACAAGTGCTTAAATCAATTTCAACAGTAATTTTGTCCCAATTTTAATAAAAAAAGGTGCGATTTTTCCCAATCCAAAGCGGCCCGGCCTTATTCCCAAAACGGTGAGAAAAAACACTGTTTTATTTTAAAAATATACTTGAGATTGAATATTTCCATCTCTGTCAACAGACTTCAACGCGAGCATATGAGCATCCGGGCTTCATCATGCGTCTGATCCTGGACAACACGCAGATCAAGTTCGAGCCCACGTTCAATGACTTTGAGGTCATCCTACTGAACGTGTTCGATGTGATGATCAAGGCATCCCAGGTCGTTCCGAGGGTGGAGACAAAACTCTACTCAGAATGGGTACGTTAATAATCAGAATTGATTTGGCGAAAAATATTGCTCTTGTTTAAGTATTTGTACATAAATTGCTTTGTGACATTTCACTTGTTTCTTTAATTTCTTCATCGCCTTTTTACATACAAAAACTAATTAATACATAGTTTATTAATTTTAAAATACCTTTAATTGTACTTACAAACCTTCTTTTCAATACCATATCTACTTTTAGATTATGCATATTTATTCTATTGTAAATTATTTTTAAGGGCCACAACGACTTTGCAATAGCATTTTTGAACTGTTTTTGATATCAAAGAAACATTTTTATTTGTATCTAATTTTGTATCAAAATGCTGGTTCCCTTAAAACTGATACTCAACTAATGTAATAACTTATGCAGTAAAAATGGGTCCTTCCTTGACAAATCCAGCTTTTCTTGGTCAAGGACAGGCTTGTTCTCATCAGCTGGGCGCAGCACACATGGCAAATATAAAAAAGTTCACACATTCACAAGGCGTTTGTATTTCAGAGCGGAGACAAGTCTAAGGCGACCCTGAAGCCGGTGATCCTGGAGGACATACTGGAGAGACACAAGGTCTGTGTGCGCGAGCTCATCAAGCAGGAGAGCATTGGGCCCATAGAACACTGCAAGATATACGACAAGTACAACTTCCTTATCTCCAAACAGGTATGGGGACGGTTTGGAATTTATTGGAATATTTTTTATTTATTTTTTTTTTAATTGGCATGATTGAGCACTGCAAGATATACGACAAGTTCAACTTCCTTATCTCCAAACAGGTATGGGGATGGTTTGGAATTCATTGGAATATTTTTAATTTTTTTTAATTGGCATGATTGAGCACTGCAAGATATACGACAAGTTCAACTTCCTTATCTCCAAACAGGTATGCTGTGTTGATTTGGAATTTATAGGAATTTTGTTATAATCATTAGTATTTGTGTGGTTGAATTTTCGCTGATTTTGTGTGTTGATCCATGCACGAATTTAACAAAAACACATTAGAAAATGACCAACACAAATTCCTCATTTTTTTCCAAATTAAGAAATCAATAAATTTATGCGTCCACAAAAAAGTCTTTTTTGATAAATTCAAACAAATATGAATGATATTACAGTATGTTTAATTACTTTTTTTTTTAGAAATTTGACCTTGATGACAATAAAGCCATTTGCCACGATGTTTGTTGTGTTGATGCTGAAGACGGATTTTTTTTGTTGAGGAAGATAAATCATGGGCTTTGGTGGTGATCATGAAAAGGATGATGATGATTATGATAATTATGAAGATGGTAGTATCAACTCACTGGGGATGGTAGTTTATGTTATTCTGGTGACGCTATTGAGGTCTCATATTATACTGATGATGATGATGGTGGCTGTAATGGTGCACTACTACTAGCATTACCACCACCACCACCACTTGTATTCTGCTGATGATATAATTAGTTATTAAAATGATTACAATGACAATATTTCACATTTCAGGCCGACACAGACGTAGACCAGTTCCTGAAGGAGACGCACACGTTCGATGAGTACAAGAAGGAAGTAGAGAAGTACCATCGTCTGGTGGAGGAAATCACCTACAACTCCATCAAGGTACGCTCCTGTCAGAGATTGACTCGATTCAAGATTTGTGGGTTGCAAGTGTTTTCACATTTTGAGCGTTTTACAGTTCCTGGTTAAATTTTGTTCATTTTATGCCATTTCCTGACATGCCTTTGCTTCTGAGAAATGCCAGTGTTTTCACATTTTTGAAAGTTTTTCTAGTTCCTCAGTGATTTTTGTGAACCTTTTTTGCATATATTTTTTATGGTCCTTAGTAATTACTTACATGTTCCATCCAAATTAGGATTTGTGCATTTTCTTACAAGAAAAGCAAATGTTTACATATTTTGAGCGTTTTCTTGTTTCTTGTTAAATTTTGTTGATATTCATTATTGCAATTTCTTGAATGTTCCTTTGTAAAAACTAACTGGTTCAATTTTGAAGGTTTAGGTTTATACAAAAACAACTTATGTTTCCTTCTTTTTTCGTATAAAATCCATTTTTATTGATCTTTTTTTACAATTTCATGAACATGCATTGGTAAAAAAAAACACTTTAAATTAAAAACTTATCATCACCAGTGTTTCCAAAACCTTGATTTATTTATGGTTATTTGCAAGTTAATGAAAATGCCTCTGTAAAAAAACTGTGGTTTCTTTTAAAATACATTGTTTGTTGCTTTATACACGTATAACGAATTTGCCGAAGTTAACATTGGTTTATTCAAAACCTTTGTTTGTTTGTGATTTAATGATTTTTTTGTGTAAATGTCATTGTTCCTTAACCCTTATTTGTATATCATTGGACAGTTATTTTAATAGACAGAAAAAAGTAATATTAACAGAAATGTTTTAAGGAATTCATAATTATAGCTAGTGTTTTGAGTGGGAAATGCTTTTTAATTGTTTTTTCGTTGCTTACTCCCTTTTTAACAGCTTTTCCCAATTTTTGTGTTTACCCGTTTAATTTTCAGGGTGTTCAAATACAAAATAACCCTATAATGATTGAAGTCAGTACCCTGTGTTGACAGTGTGCTTTGGAAATTGTAAAATTTGAGATGGTTTCAGTTTTTCTGGCTTTACGTTTAAAATAATATCGTAGAATGTTATTGTTTGAGCCAATCCATATTGAAACCATGTCAAACTTGTGGTATTGTTCATTTTTTTCCTAAATCTAAATCATCTTATGTTGTGATGTGTTGTTCCCAAATTACTGAAGTCAATTCCCAATCGAAAGTTTCCCAATTAAAAAAATAAATCTCAACATTAAGTTCTCCCATTCAGCTCTATAAATCAAGTGGAAATACTTTTATTCTCAATTTTTAAGTATGTGTTTACAAAAAAAACAAGCCAATTCCCAAATTTAAGTCATAACGAAGCCAATTTTCCCAAATTTAAGTCATAACGAAGCCAATTTTCCCAAATTAAAGTCATAACAAAGCCAATTTTCCCAAATTTAAGTCATAACAAAGCCAATTTTCCCAAATTTATGTCATAACGAAGCCAATTTTCCCAAATTTAAGTCATAACGAAGCCCATCTTCCCAAATTTAAGTCAAAACAAAGCCAATTTTCCCAAATTTAAGTCATAACGAAGCAAATTTTTCCAAATTTAAGTCATAACAAAGCCAATTCCCAAATTTAGGTCATAACGAAGCCAATTCTCAAAATATTAAAAGGCAACCAACTGCTGCTTAATTTAAACAAATTAAATAAACAGAAACTTTGTCAAACTTGTCAAATAATTCATACAGAAACATTTGTTTAATGTGTTCATACAAATTTTTTTGTCCGACATGTTCATACAGTGATAAGACCTATGACTTTTTACATATTGCATGCACGATGATATGTGATGCTGTAGTTTTCTCACCGAAGTTAAAGTTTTGTCGCAATAGCATGTTGTCATGGAGATTTAGTCCTTGTAAAGCTACTAGAAAGCATGGTAGCTTGTCTTGCTTACACATAATTTTATATCGATCATTAAATTAGACTGAGATATTATCAGATCATTGCACTTGGAAGTCACATTTTTTGTGATTTTAGTATTTTATTCATTATAGCATGAGTATTGTTTATCGAAGATCAGCCAGGTGCATGTTAAGTCAATATATAGAGGATATTTGTTGGATTTGGTGGAATATCAATTTTATTTCACGAGTGATCATAGAAAATAATATTTTCACGAGTGGCGCAGCCATGAGTGAAAATGTATTTTTTCTATGATCAAGAGTGAATTAAAATCGATATTCCACTGAAAACAATACATTTTCTTTTTATTTTATGCTTTTTTCGCTGTTAATTAACATTTTAAAAGAGTTTAACTGGAGAATTTCGCTGGAATAATGACATCATTTCATCAAAAAAATGATGTCATTTCAAAGTAAAACAGTGAAAAATATCGATATTTTTCACTTGTTATTTTTCACTGTTTAAAACAGTAAAAAAAAAATTCACAGATATTTCTTTATGAACCACTGGAAAGCATATAATAAAATGATTGTATTTTGTATGTATTCTGTACGGGCAATTTCCCAGGGCTTTTAAATGCAGGGAAACGCCTGTGGCTGAATGTCCGAATTAGTCGCACCCCTGTGCTGAATTCCAAAACTCAGTATTACTTTTGTGTGCTTGTTTTATAAGCCGAGACAAATTGACATATATATATGATACTTTAAAAATGTTGCGCCAATTGCCCGGGGAAAACCTTGTTGTATGTTTGTTGCCTGCCATTGTTGACATTGTGTAATTGTGTTGCCATGTGTTTGTGTCACGCAGAATGGGAGGGGAAAGGTATTTTGCACATCGGCAAATTTAGTTTATATCCCGCTCATAGCATGCCCATCATCATATGTTTGTTCCAAATTTAAGTGTGCATTATCTCTTTTCTGGCATTCAAAATCAGACAGCAAAAAATAGACAAAAAATGTAGTTTGTTTGTGTTTCTTGTTGATGTCTTTTGCATGCTCGTTTAAAAGCTAAGCTGATTTTTTCAAATTTGAATATAAACAAGAAGAGAATATATATTTAAATTTTGTTTCCATGCATATGTATTACAGTTTCGAAAAAATAAAGTTAAAAAATATTTAAAAAATGGAATTGTCTGATTTTGTGTGCACACATGTTAAAGTTATTTCTCTTTCTGGACTTTATCATCCCCCCCCCCCCCCCNTCATTAACGTGTTTTTCTTGCTCTCTGCTCCATTTTATGAGCTTCACCCTGCGGAAACGGGGCTTAATGCAAGTGCGTAATGTGTCATCCATGATTAGCCTGTGCAGTCCGCACAGTCTAATCACGAACAAATATTTTCACTTTTAAAGAAAGTTTCTTAGCGAAAATCCAGTTTAGGAGGAAAGTTTTGTCCCTGATTAGCCTGTGCGAACTGCACTGGCTAATCTGGGATGACACTTTACGGACATGCATTAAACCCCGTTTTACCAGAGCCTTGCTCTTATTCATTATTGAGAGGGTTAAGGGTAACTAATTCCCCCATTTTGATGTATGTAAACATTTTTTTGTAAAAAATAGTTTTTGGTAAATTCAATATTTTTATCATAATCATTCAAAATAATGGTAATAACTTTCCATAATTATGAACAATAATGATAATAAGTGTCCAACCACCATATTTCAACCTCTTTTTTTAATTCATGGTTATTATTCAAGGGAGGTAACAAAAGCTTCTGCTTGTAAATATAACTCTTGGAATAACAAAGTTTAGACGAGTTGACTGTACGAAAGTCATTTTTCTTTTTCGGACAAGACAGGATAGCATAATTCAGTAAGTGTCAATATGTTATTTTCACAAAAATCACATGGCAGTGTTAAGAGTGCATGGGCTAAATTTATGTTATTTACATTGAAGCAAGAAGGTTATTCTATGTTAGTCATTGATGTTTAATACTAACGTACAGGTTTGTGACAAAGTGGCTCATCGTTAAATAATTATTAATTTAGATGAAATTTAACTGCGCACATCAGATAAAATGCTTGTTGTATCATCAATGCATATATGATAGGATTTATAAATGTATTTTTATTAAAAAATATTCTAGATATTAGTTTTGATATAATTATGGATTACGTGAAAATTTGAGATCAAGAAATAACAATAGCATCTTATAAAAATATATTTAGATTTGTGTTCACCATAGCAAAAAAGCATGTTCTTTCAATGCATCCTTTGTTCTAATATTTCTTTAAATCACTTTTTGTTAAATTATTTCTCTTTTAGAGATGTAGGTATCACAAGCATATACTGTCAAATTATTAGAATGACACGAGTTTCCATTTTCATCTATTTATTACACCAAATTTATTTTTATTATTGTTTCAGCATATTTTGACATTATTATGCCACTTATTTTGTTTGTAGTTTTAACTTATTTANATAGGTGAGCGACTCCAGGACCATCATGGTCCTCTTGTTCTTGCTCTCTGCTCCATTTTATGAGCAGCACCCTGTGGAAAAGGGGCTTAATGCAAGTGCGTAATGTGTCGTCCATGATTATCCTGTGCAGTTCGCACAGGCTAATCACGGACGAAACTTTTCGATTTTAAAGAAAGTTTCTTCTTAGCAAAAATCCAGTTTGGGAGGAAAGTGTTGTCCCTGATTAGCCTGTGCAAACTGCACAGGCTAATCTGGGATGACACTTAAAGTACATGCATTAAACCCCATTTTACCAGAGCATTGCTCTTATTTATTATTGAGAGGGTTAAGGGTTACTAATACCCCCATTTTAATGTATGTAAAGGTATTGTGTAAAACAAAGTTTTTGGTATATTACATATGTTTATCATAATAATTCAAAATAATGGTAAGAAGTTTCCATAATAATGAACAATAGTGAAAATAAGTGTCCAACCACCTTTCAACCTCTGATTTTAATTCATGGTTATTATTCAAGGGAGGCAACAAAAGCTTCCGCTTGTAAATATAACACTTGAATAATAAAGTTTAGACCAGTTGACTGTACGAAAGTCATTTTTCTTTTTCGGACAAGACAGGATAACATAATTCAGTAAGTGTCAATATGTTATTTTCACAAAAATCACATGGCAGTGTTAAGAGGGCTAAATTAATGTTATTTACATTGAAGCAAAAAGGTTATTCTATTTTAGTCATTGATGTTTAATACTTACGTACATGTTTGTGACTATGTGGTTCATCGTTAAATAATTATTAATTTCGATAAAATTTTACTGCACGCATCAGATAAAATGCTTGTTGTATCATCAATCCATATATGATAGGATTTATAAATGTATTTTTATTAAAACATATTCTTGATATTAGTTTTGATATAATTATGGATAACGTGAGAATTTGAGAGTCAGAAATACAATAGCATCTTATAAAAATATATTTAAACTTGTGGTCACCATAGCAAAAAAGCATGTTCTTTTAATGCATCCTTTGTTGTAATATTTCTTTTAATCACTTTTTGTTAAATTATTTCTCTTTTAGAGACGTAGATATCACAAGCATATACTGTCAAATTATTAGAATGACACGAGTTTCCATTTTCTTCTATTTATTACACCAAATTTATTTTTATTGTTTCAGCATATTTTTACATTATTATGCCACTTATTTTGTTTGTAGTTTTAACTTATTTACATCGATAATTAAAAACACACACTAACTTTTGGCTTTAAAAAGAAAGAAAATAATAACCATAGTTATTGTAATTTAACACAATGAGATTAAAACAAAGTAGATTTTTACCGTAGTTATCCTTATATTAATGATAATAATCCAAATACGTTAACAAAGCAACCATAGACATTTTTTTGGATGGTTTTCAACAAAATCGTTGGGGCGATTTCAGGTGTTGAGACTGGGAATGTTCGAACTCCACTGCGATGATTTGATCCGTGCCCTCTCCAAGCGTGCGGATGCTTTGTGCACGAAACTGCTCGGGCGTATGGCACGTGACCACCAAGAGGAGAACAAAATGTAAGACATTTGAATTTATGACAATAAGTTTTTTTTCTGCTGTTTTCTTCATTTGATTTATCCAGTTTTTTTGTAATTACCCCTTGAACATATTTGACCAATTTCTTCAATTTGTAATGATTTGACTGTGTAATCCCCACAGGCCAATTTGGGACGAGACTTTCGGTTTTTTACTAGAGTTTGTTCAGAAAAGACTTCCTTTAAATGAAAATACAACAAAAGCGGAAAGTGTGGTCCCTTATCAGCCTGTGCAGACTGCAAGGCTAATCTCGTACATTACTGAACGCACATGCATTTCGCCCCATTTTCACATAGGGAGGCTCATATAAAATTTAAAAAAAAAAACAACAAATTTTTCATCCAGTCCACTAATCCTCATGTACCATCTTCGTTCTTCCATAGACTCTGCGATGACTACGAGCAAATCGCGGAGAAAGCGCTGACAACCCCCTCGAACACTGAGGCCCTGATGGAACTGAAACAGTACATCGAGAAGGTCGAGTCCGACATTATCTTCAAAATGGAGAAGCGTCTCTACCACTCCCAGGAAAGGCTTTCCTTCCTCTCGGACTTTGCGCAGTTCAGTCCCGCAGAGATTCGTGTGAACGCGAACGTGTTCATGTGGCACGGACGCATGCCTGCGGTCTTCGAGGAGCACAAGCTGATCATCTCCGAGAAACGCTCGCAGTACGAGGATAACTTGAAGGTAAGAATGCATTGAAATGGCGATCACGCTACTGGTTGGGTCTTTTTTGACTGTCTTTATGAAGCGGCCTTTGACCCCTCAATTTGTGAAAAAAATGAGTCACACACTTTTCAAAATTGTAAAAGAATGATTCACAAACTTTGCAAAATAATGAAAAAAAATGAGTCGCTAACTCTTTAAAATTGCGAAAATTTGAGTTGCAAACTTAGAAAAAATTGTGAAAATTTGAGTTGTTAAAAAAAGCCATTCTCTTGGAAGGAAATAATGCCCAGGGGTGAAATGATGATCATGCTACTTGCTTACATTTTCTGTTCTCAGAGATAACAATTCGTGAACGCTTGGTCAAGCTGCAAAATTTAGTAAAAAATAGTGTAAGTGTGCTAATTATAGGGACATAGTTTTGGCATTGTCTGTCTGTTCGTACGTCCATCATGCCATCAGTCCATTCGTCTGTCATATATGATTTCAACATGAAACTTCCTGGGTGTACAGATCAATAAACAGAAGTGCCATGCACAAGAATCATAACAAAATAAATTTTGGCAGCTGATATCAATTCAACAAATTTGCTTGTTTCTGTCAACAGTTGCGTCGCGACCGCTTCATTGAGGAGATGGAGGGCTACATGAAGCAAGTGGAGGAGTTTGCCACGTTCGGAGACATGTCCGAGATACAGAAGTACCTCCGCAAGTCCCAGGCCCTCAGTAACAAACTTGAGCAAGCGTCCGAAAAGGTCAGTGTCCATTGTTATTTGGGTCACCGTGTCGTAGTGGATATGGTGTCCGCCAAAGCGACTGGAAGGTCATGGGTTGATCCCCACGGTGGTAGCATTCTTAAGGTCTCCCTAAAAGACTCCAAGAACTGGTTCCACCCAGGAAACGGACTCGAGAGCATTTCAATAAGCCTTGGCTTTTGATTCAATCGAGCTAAAATGAATAGGTGTAAACTAATTGTTATACACCTGCAGGTAGGGACAATGTTCGGAATAAGTTTAAGAAAAGGTGGGACAAATGTCTCACAGGTCATGAAAACTTTTTGACGATTTGTCTCACGAATTTTTTGTGCCACATAAATGGCAAACAGACAATTTGTTTGCAACATTTTTGAAAATTACCCTGTAAAATAGGCCTAGGCAGAATACTGTAGGGGGTTTATTGGAGTCACTCTGTTGATCAGTCAATACTTTTATGCTCCCCATATATATA
>VMBQ01002290.1:22042-63176 GCA_007657795.1 Dreissena rostriformis
CCCCACCCCTCCCCTCCCTCCCCCCAAAATAAAAAAATATATAAAAAAAAAAACAGCTAAAAAACAACATCAATAAAATACTATTAAGTGATTGTGAACTATGACGCCCATTTTACTACTTCATTCAATGACCAAGTCCTGTGAATTACGAGTATGAACATTGTAATGGTCAGCGATGCCTGATAAACCCTTCCTACTGCCCTGCATAGGGAATGGAAGCTGGCTGTATTCTGTATGCTTGCTGGGTTGTTAGTTGCTCTTTGATAGCTTTAGGGTCTTGTGAAATAACTATCCCTCTTAGGATTTAACCAATTACAAATGACAAAAAAGCAACATTACAAACATGTTTGTGGGTGTCTGTTTCAGATTGAGTTCACGATCATCTCGTACCGCGACACGGGCACCTCGATCCTGTCCTCGGTAGACGACATACAGCTGCTGTTGGACGACCACATCGTGAAGACCCAGACCATGCGAGGGTCCCCCTTCATTAAGCCGTTTGAAGTGGAAATAAAGTAAGCAATCTCTTTATGATCGCAGGTTTTTTTTCCCACTTTTTGGGAAGATAGCCCAGGGCTTTGGAATTGGGAATTTAATCGGCATTTTCAAATTTTATCGGCATTTTCAAGAAATTGGGAAAATAAATTCAGGATTGAATTTTTTTTCGCGCAAAAAGTCTAATGAATTGGGGAAAAATAATTTGATATAAGTCTTATTATAATTCAAATTAACAGAATAACATCATATAAATCTTAATTACATACTTTGTTAAATGTTATTGAGATAAAATAATCATAATACACTTCTTTAAAAAAAAAAAAAAATGGNAAAAAAAAAGAAAAAAAAAACAAGATTTTTGAAAATTGGGATTTTTTTCTCCAAATTTTGGGAAAAAAGTAAACTTTTTGCCATTGGGAACATAGCCGTTATTCAGCTATAAAATCGGGCCAAAAAAAAACCTGGACCGATTGAGTCTCGTTCTGGGAAAATCAGGCTTAATTCATGAGGGTACGTGTTGTCTGCACAGGCTCATAAGGGATGACACTTTCACCTAGACTGGATTTTTGTTTAGAAGAGAATTCCTGTAAACGAAAAATCCAATTAAAGCGATAAGTGTCATCCCAGATTAGCCTGTGCAGACGACATTTTATGAATATGCATTAAGCCCCGTTTTTCCAGAGTAAGGCTCAATAAAAACTAACTAGGTGTGGGTGTGTAACTTGTAAACTTAATCTTATGGAACATCTGCAATAGTTATAAAAGCAACAAAGACAAAAGACAATAATCTGGAACCAAAAAACTTCACACATGCATTAAGGCCAATTTTCCCCGAACAAGGCTCCCTTTTTATTATCCCTGGAGGGATATAGAATTGGCGTTGTCCGTCCGTCTGTCATTCCGTCTGATACAAAATTTTGAAATTGGAATGGAATATTTATTCAACAAATTTGCTTGTCATTACAATAAAAATCTTAAGAATGTATGCCCATGGTTCAAGCCAAAGGATATTTGTTGGTTACAGTAAATTAATGAATTTCTTTGATGAGTGATTACAGAAATAAATATTTTCATGAGTGGCGATGATTACAAGTGAATACAAATCGATATTCTATGGAGAAGGCTGGCCATGCATTGGGCCGTCCATAAAGGGGAAAACAAACGTTCACTGTTCGATATGTAATGTTGATTTTTCAAGGCATTATCTAACTTATTAGTGTATTTGTGTTTACTTATCTGTAAACCATATGATGGAATGATCTTATAATGTCATGTTGAGGAAAGGGTTGAGTATTTCCAAAGGTTGACTGCAAGACTATGAAAATAATACTGCGAAGAAGGCATTCATATTTCCTACAGCATGCCTTTAAACAACTGAAATAAAGTTAGATGTGTTTTCTTTAAAATTAAGTGATGCGCCATACCATAGATAATTTTATATGTTGAAAAAATTGAGTGCTTATCATTTCACTGTTTTATTATAAATCACCGCCAAAGGTGGAGGGATATAGGATAGGCGTTGTCTGTCTGTCCGTCCAATTTGCACCTATCCATGAACAAAATGTATGTGTTGGGGGATATCAATTCTACGAATTTGCTTGTTGATGTGATATTTGAAGGCATCATGATTGTATATGAACATGCACTTGAGTTAACTAACCCATTCCCTCACAGTAACATATTTTATGAACAGAACAGAACAGAACTTTATTATGACTTGTACACAGTGCATTGTCTGTCTAAGCCATGTTATATTTGTATACATATCAGAAGGTCACTTGAAAAAAATTTGATTATACAAGTATAAGTAGTTTACATTACATATTACATAATACAGGACAGTGGTTGTTAGTGGTTGATATAGTATTTCATGTCTGTTAAATCATTCAGCCCTTGTGACGCATTGAGGCATTAGTTAAGGGTTAATCAGACACCAGTTTCCGTAACTTTTTATTTATTTTTTCTGTTGAAATTTGAGTGTTTTTGAATAAAACCTTGTATGCACTAGTTCTTCATTTTTTTTTACAAGGGTAATTTGTCTTAAGATTTCATGTTGTGTTACAAGGGCAGTGGACACAAGGTAAAAACTTTTGTAACTATGTTGTTTAGAAGCGCAGTGTGCACATTCACTAAATATTTTACAATCAAACATGATAAACATGTGAAATTGATAGAAAGGAATTTCATCCAATGCTTTATACACAATTTAAATTATATGTGACTCAGTTATGCTGTTGTAATGCTTTTAATGAAAGCAAAAGTAAAACTACTGACAACAGCAAAAATTACTGAGAGAAGCTCTCCGAACATGGAGCCTCGTTAGGTGAAAATTGGGCTTTATGCATGTGCGAGAATTGTTGTCCCAGATTAGCCTGTGCAGTCCACACAGGCTAATCAGGTACGAAACTTCGTGCCTAGACTAGATTTTAAACAAAAAATGCAGTAAAAGCGAAAAAAGTCATCCCTGATTAGCCTGTGCGAACTGCACAGGCTAATTTGGGACGACACTTCACGCTAATGCATTAAGCCCTGTTTTCCCAAAGCTTGGTTCACATTATCATGAGTATTAATTTCGTCTCCAGGGAATTGGAAGGCAAGCTGATGCTGCTGCAAGATAACTTAAGCCATTGTCTTAAGGCCAGGGCTCTTATAGCTGTAATACCCATTATTTTTACCATAATCACGTCTGTTAATTTCGTCTGCAGGGAATTGGAAGGCACGCAGACTGCTACAAGTTGTCCTGAACGAGTGGCTCAAGGCTTAAGCCATATGAGCCCCAGTCTATGAAAACAGATCTTTATGCATGTACGTTAAGTGTCGTCCCAGATAAGCCTCTGCTGACTGCCTACTGGCAAATCAGGGATGACTCTTTCTGCTCTTATGGAATTTTTCTGTTAGAAGAGACTTCCTGTATACAAAAAATCCAATTAAAAGCGGAAAGTGTCTTACCTGATTACCCTGGGCAGACTGCACAGGCTAAATTGGAATGACACTTTACGCATTTGCGTTAAGCAGGGTGTTCCCAGAGCGAGGCTCATTTTTATGATTACAATAAAAATCTAAAGAATATATGCCCAAGGTTCAATGCAGAAGATTTTTAAGGTGAATTTTCATTAAATAATGAATCATTTTCCGTCTGCAGGGAGTGGGAAGGCAAGCTAATGCTGCTACAGGACGTACTGGATGAGTGGCTCAAGGTTCAGGCCACGTGGCTCTACCTGGAGCCCATCTTCTCCTCCCCCGACATCATGGCACAAATGCCGGAAGAGGGACGCAGGTACCCAGGTTTTTTCACAGTTTTAGGAATTAATTTTGGTACCCTTCAGTGCTCCAGCTAAGGGCTGTCTGGCTAGCGCAGTGGTTGGTACACTCCCGTCTCACCTAATTAACCCGGTTTCAATTCTCGTTACCGGCAGCATGTGAGTTTGGCTGGTGGTCACCATACCGGACAGGTGGGGTTTCCCCTGGGCACTCCGGCTTCCCCCAACAACACAAGACCGCACCAAAATTGAAAAATCTTTCAGTAACAACGAAATAGCTGGAAATTGCAGATATAATTCAAAATTTGTCCCAACTTTCCTGAGTCTAGTAAGTTACTTAGGGGCACACTCGGGGTCCACACATAATGTAGTCTCTGGCTTGGAAAGGACCTCATAAACTTCGAAATACAATGACACTGCAGCTAGGCCTTAATGGAAGAGTGCAGCACCGTAATGCCTCAAGGTTTCGACCTGCCGCCTCTGACCCCTACCCTGCCCTTTTTTGATCTTATGACACTATTGAAAGGCAAATTTTATTCGAACTTTGAATAAATTTATTAAATTTTCACAGTGAAACTAGTGTTAAAATCAGAAATCTCAGAAATCGGCTTATTTGACAAAGTATGAGGTTAACCCTTTGAGCGCTGGAACCGGATTTTGAAGGCCTTTGCAAACAGTTTGGATCCAGATGAGACGCCACAGAACGTGGCGTCTCATCAGGATCCAAACTGTTTGCTATTCTGATAGTGGTCTTAGAAAAAAAATCGAAGAANTTAGGCTTTTGATTCAATCGAGCTAAAATACTAAGTAAAAAGTGTCCACAAATTGTGTTTCCTTTCTCCAGGGTCTCAACGACTACCTGGAAAAGAAGCGGCTCTACTTCCCGCGCTTCTTCTTCCTGTCCAACGACGAGCTGCTCGAGATTCTCTCCGAGACTAAGGACCCGAAACGAGTGCAGCCGCACTTGAAGGTACATTGAAACGAACAAATAATTCAATTTCACATGAGCTGAGCTCTGGAAAAATGCATGTGCGTAAAGTGTCGTCCCAGATTAGCCTGTGCTGTCCAAGGACAACACTAATCAGGGACAATACTTTCCGCTTAGCCTGGATTTTCTTTTAAAGTGGGGTTGCAACTTTATAAAGTTATGAATGTGCAAATTGAAACTATGTTAAAAATTGTTAATGTATTCCTTTTTCTCAACTTAAAATTTCTAAAACATGATAATTGGTGGGACCGTGGTCTAGTGGTAGGATGCTGGTCTAGAAATTGAAGGTCCCTGGTTCAAATACACAGAATTTTCCTGCGCAAAAAATTAATCCCACGCTTGCTCCTCTCCACCCAGGAGTATAAATGGGTACCTGTGATGGAAATAAGCCAATGTGCCGTGGCTGCATACTACGCCGAATGTAAACGGACAGCTTATATCCCAGTGATCGGGTGTTAAATGTCAAAGTCGATTGAAGATGAGTCTAGTATCATAATCAGACTATAAACCCATACCTTTGCCTTTACCTTTCATTAGAAATGCTTCGAGGGCATCGCGAAGCTCGAGTTTACGGACGTGCTCGACATCACGCACATGCTGAGCAGTGAGGGGGAGAGTGTCCAACTGCGCGACGTGATCTCCACTTCAAAGGCTCGAGGCCAGGTGGAGAAGTGGTTGCTGGAACTGGAGGCTGACATGCTGTCCTCTCTGCACAAGGTGAGACACGAACTTGAGTAGTGTTTTTTTCTCCACTATTTTTGGAATGGGGCCAGGGCCGTTTGGATTGGAAAAATTGTGTTGTTTACATTAAAATTGGGAAATTGGAGGCTGACATGCTGTCATTGCTACACAAGGTGAGACTTGAGTGTTTTTGAAAATTCTAGATGTGAGTGGTGTTTGTGTTGATGTGTTGCAAACTATTGAAAATGAGTCTCACTCTGCGAAAAAGGGGCTTAATGCATGTGCTTTAAGTGTCGTTTAACCTGGTTTTTCGCTAAGAAGGCACTTTCTTAAAAAGAAAAATTTCATAAAAAAAGAAAGTGTCCTCCCTGATAAGCCTGTAGGGACTTTGCAGGGACTTTGCAGGCTAATCTGGGACAACACTTTACACACTTGCATTAAGTCCTGACCTCGAAGGCTCATGGCCAGGTGGAGAAGTGGCTCCTCAAGCTTAAGTCTGACATTCTGTCCTCTCTACACAAAGTGAGAGTTGAGACTCGAATTTATTTTAGAGAACTCCAGGGCCAAGTAGCACAAACATACTTAAGTCAATATTCTGACTCAATTTGAGTTGTTTTTTCTTAATTTTTTAGATGAATTTGATCATCAGGCTAAATTCGGTGTTCACAGAAGTTTTTTTGGTTTTGATTTTTGTTTAGAAGAGACTTCCTTTTAACAAAAGAATGTATAAGCCCAAAGTGCCCTCCATGATTAGCCTGTGGGGATTGCGCAGGCTAATCTGGGACAACTATTTACGCACATGCATTACAGTTTTTACAGAACGGGACTCATTTGATGATAACAATAAATAATGTGAATGTTGTTTGATTACACCAGGTGACCGGTGAATCCCTAGAGGCTTACAAGACTCAGCCGAGGTCGCTGTGGGTCAAGTCTTGGGCCGGTCAGTGCGTGCTGGCCGTGACGGCCAAATACTGGACCGACTATATCCACGACGCCATCAGGAAGGGGGGCAACGCGCTTCAGGAGTACCTTGACCTGAACAACAAACAGATTGACGAGATCGTTGCCATGGTTAGTTTGGTCGTGTGGAAAAATTCCTTAAAAAAAAGGAATTTCTTAACAAATTAATTCCTTGAAAATTTAATTCCTTAAACATTGAATTTCTTACACGTTGAATTCCTTAAACGTTGAATTCCTTAAACATTGAATTCCATAAACTTGTTATTGTCCTTTTTTGCGAAGGGGTGGGGCTTTTTGGGGACCCAGATTAGGCCTTATTTCCCTGCTTTGAAGGTTTATGTATTTTCCTTATATTAACATTGTAATTCCCATCTGTATGTAAGCTTAATTATAAAAAAAAAAATTTTTTACTGAATTTGTTTCAGTTTCTTTAGCAAATGTTTTGGTCCTTAAAACAATAGCTGCAAGTCTCATCCTGATAGTATATTATGTAAAAACAGAATATTCAAAGAATACAGGATGGTTTTAAAGGAATAGTACCAGAAAATAAAATAAGCTAAACAAATAATTTAGTCTCCTATGGTTTTACAGGACGCTAATTTCTGCGGCCTATAGGCATAAAATGTAAACTTGGATGTCAGTTTGTACGTCCATATAGACGCACACATTGCTAAAATTCCTGTGCAAAACTAAAAACTTCAATTAAACAATTCATATTGGCAGTTGAACAATTTTACCGTACCTTGCAGTCTTAAGGCTTTCATGATTCACGCTTTCCATGTTTGCTCTGTTCACAGGTGCGCGGCAAGCTGTCAAAACAGAACCGCACGACGCTTCAAGCCTTGATTGTATTGGACGTTCACGCGAGAGACGTGCTGGCCCATCTCGTGTCTCAGAAGATCTCTAGCGAGTTCGACTTCAACTGGCTCAGTCAGCTGCGATATTACTGGGAGGTAGGACTTCCTCGCATTGTTTATTTATATGAGGCTCACTCTGGGAAAATGAGGCATAATGCATGTACCCGTAATCTGGGACGACACTTTCCGCTTTTATGTTATTTTACAGGCTGATAGGGTAGACACTTAACCCTTTGCATGCTGGGAAATTTGTCGTCTGCTAAAATGTTGTCTGCTAAATTTCTAAAATTAGCATTTTCTCCGATTTTTTTTCAAAGAATACTATCAGAATAGCAAACAGTTTGGATCCTGATGAGACGCCACGTTCTGTGGCGTCTCATCTGGATCCAAACTGTTTGCAAAGGCCTTCAAAATCCGGTTGCAGCGCTCAAAGGGTTAACGCACATGCATTAAGCCTTGTTATCCCAGCCCAGAGCGAGGCTAATATAATTATATATTATATATAAAAGAATAAGAAATAAAAAAATAATGGTTAATAAACAACGATTTGGTTTCTTTAGGCCGAGTTCTTTAACTGCCTAGACATTAGTCTGCTTTGTTGTCCCCTACCGGTTTCACCGGAGGGGACTTATGGTTTGTGCTCTGTCCTTCAGTCTGTCTGTCACACTTTTCTGGATTCTGCGATAACTTTAAAAGTTCTTCATATTTTTTCATGAAACTTGAAACATGGACAGATGGAAATATGGAGATTATGCACATCATTTCATTTTGTTCCTACGTCAAGAGTTCTGTTTGCTATGGCAACAAATACTTAAAAAAAATTTTATTTTTTTTTATAAATTTCTGACAATGGTGGAGCCGGTAGGGGACATCATTGCTTGGCAATAGCTTGTTTTATATGTTTTATGTATGTGAATGACAAAGTTTTGTTAATTGGCCCATTTTGATATTGATTATGCAAAATGGATTTTGCTCTTTGAATACTTAATATATTGTTTAATAGTTATCATTTGAAATATTGAATGTTAAAACTAAATTTACACCTAAGCACTTTTTAAAACTTTATACAAAAAATCAACCAAACGTCTTTTTTCAGGATGATCGTATGATAACAAGGATGATCAACGCCATGTTAAAATACGGCTATGAGTATCTCGGAAACTCTGGGCGCCTTGTGATCACCCCTCTCACCGACAGATGTTACAGGTACAGTATGCAAATATTATAGTTGTATTTTGTATGTTTCCTAGAAACAAAACTAGCAAAGTATTTTAAATGGTTGCCGAATTGTCTTTCCGTATGTCCGTCCCTCCATCCTGTATCAATTTCTGGTGATTTTCCATAAAAAATCTTTCCGAATTAAATAAAACTATGGCAAGGTCCATACCAAAGTACTAAAATGTTCAAAACAACGCAAACATTGTGTGAAAATGTTTTTAACAGATATTTATGCAATTAAAATTTGAAATATAATAGAATCGGGTCTTAAATTTATCCTACATTATTTCCCGCCCATTTTCCAGGACCCTGTTTGGTGCCCTGCAGCTTCATCTGGGCGGTGCCCCGGAGGGACCGGCCGGAACTGGTAAGACCGAGACCACCAAGGATCTCGCCAAGGCCGTCGCCAAGCAGTGCGTCGTCTTCAACTGCTCCGACGGTCTCGATTACATTGCCCTCGGAAAATTCTTTAAGGTTGGTGAAGGGTTATGATAATTTATAAATGTAGAATGCTTTAAATTAGCGAGATTGAATTCTCTGGGTTTTTTATCAAAATGACCGTTCGTATCAATTTACAGTCACAAATTAAAGGGACTCAGGCTAGGAAAAACTAGATTCCTAGTGTAATGCAAATGATATTTTTCACATATATGAACTTAAACATATTCTATTAGTAAATCAAATATAATATTAAACAAAATGAGAAACTTGATAAAAAAAAAATAGGAAAAAGTCAGAAAAATTAAAACCACAATAACCCTGTCAAACCTAAGTAACGTATGTATTGCCCTTCTTTCTTTCAGGGCCTTGCATCTTGCGGTGCGTGGTCTTGCTTCGATGAGTTCAACCGTATCGATCTGGAGGTGTTGTCTGTCGTAGCGCAGCAGATCCTGACCATCCAAAGAGGTTTGTTGGTTTTGTTTGCTATACTTATTATTCCACTACATCAATATTTACCAGATATAGAGGTGCCTAAATTTTGTAATTTTTGTATCACATCAACAGCGTTTATATCGGGCAATTTTTGGTGGTAGGTAATTTTACTCTGAATCAACTATAAAGACATCATTTTTGGTAAAATAGAATCAGATTAAACACAACAAACAACTTGATACCAAGATGTAATATATTTAAGACACAAAATGCAACAACTACAGCAAAAACATATTTATAAATATGAAGCGCAAGTGCTCATGACTTCATGATAAACAGTTCAAACGTCAAACAACATATTCATTCCCGCTGAAAATCAAGTGTCAGTGTTTTTCTTTCAGTACTTTTTGGATATCCTGTTTTCTGGGAAACTGTGAAAACACTTGGTTACCTTACAAAATTGTGAAATAAATTATCACCATATAGAAAATAGAAAAAAAGACTGTAAACACGTGTACTCATGTTCTATTCGGTCTACAGCCATTAACAGCGGTGCAGACAGCCTCCTGTTTGAAGGCACAGAGATCAGACTGGACCCCACCTGCTCCGTGTTTATCACCATGAACCCTGGTTATGCTGGCCGGTCTGAACTGCCAGACAACCTTAAGGTAAGTTTAAACCTGCTCCGTGTTTATCACCATGAACCCTGGTTATGCTAGCGGATCTGAACTGCCAGACAACCTTAAGGTAAGTTTAAACCTGCTACACGTTTATCACCATGAAACCTGGTTATGCTAGGGGATCTGAACTGCCAGACAAACTTAAGGTAAGTTTAAACCGTTTATCACCATGAAACCTGGCTATGCTGGTCGTTCTGAACTGCCAGACAACCTTAAGGTAAGCTTAAACCATAAGGTCGCCATGGCGTAGCGGATATGGTGTCCGCCTAGTAACCAGAAGGTCACATTTCGATCCCCACTGAGGGAGGGTTCTTTAAATCTCCCCCAAAGACACCAAGTACTGGTTGTAGTCCCAGGAAACGGACTGGAGAACGTCTTAAATAAGCCTTAGGCTTTCGAGCTAAAATAAAAAGGTCTAAACTATGTTAAGTTTAAACCTATTTTTAAAGCTTGATTGTAGGGAAAGCCTGAGGCGTTTGTTGGGTAGAACCAGTACTTGGTATGTTATAGGGAGATCTTAAGAACGCTCCTACAGTAGAGATTGAACCCATGACCTCCCAGTCGCTAGGCGGACATGACACCCACTACGCCACAACGACCTTAGGGTAGAGAATCACTCACCATTAGTACTCAATAATATGTCTATCCACTCAAAAGTTGGGGGTAAAAACTAGCACAAAAATGACACATGGCTGGCAATCACTCAATAATGTTTATGTTAGATACAAGTAAGGGAAAAAAAAGGCAAAATGAAAATCCTTTTTATGCCCACTTCAAAGAAGAGGGAGTATATTGTTTTTGGCCTGTCTGTCTGTCTGTCATTGTATGTGTGTGTCCCAAAACTTTAACCTTGGTCATAACTTTTGCAATATTGAAGATAGAAACTTGATGTTTGGCATGCATGTGTTTCTCATGGACCTGCACATCTTGAGTAGTGAAAGGTCATGGTCATCCTTCAAGGTCAAAGCTCAAAAGGGGGCATAGTGTTTCTCAAACACATCACTTGTTTTAATATCATATGCTTTGCGGTAAAAGTTTAATACGGTGATATATAACAAATCCATGTTTGAATTTTAGCATCATGAAACATTCAGAAAATATCACAGAATTCATAATGAATCATTTGCAGGCGTTGTTCCGAACAGTGGCAATGATGGTGCCAGATTACGCGCTTATTGCCGAGATCTCGCTGTACTCGTGCGGTTTCGTGAACGCCCGCCCGCTGTCAGTCAAGATCGTGGCGGTGTACAGACTGTGCTCGGAGCAGCTGTCCTCCCAACATCACTACGACTACGGCATGAGGGCCGTTAAGTCCGTCTTGACCGCTGCCGGAAACTTGAAGGTACGTTTGAACTAACAAATCATTCACATTGATTTTTTTCATCTTATGGGGAAAGGTGTTGGGGAATTTTGAGACTAGAGGGAAATTATATTTTCGTGATTAACATGATTACATGTCCAAATTTAGTCAAATTTACTTTTTCAAATAAGGCTTTCATCTAGAGGGGCAGTTTAAATCCATTATTGGGGGAAAATCTATATCTTTTGAGCCGGGGGTGGGGCAAACTTTGGGCTCCAAATAAGCCCTAAACAATCACAAGAGTCTGTTCAGGTTTTATGCTGTTTGCTGCTCATCAAAATCTCATGGTTGGATATGAAGGCTTTTAAACTTGAATATAGCAAGAAAGTTCTTAAATTTTATTTTATTTGCTCAGGGACTACAAATGTGTATCTAAGTGGTAAAGGGTTAAAAAGTGTTGTTTCTTCAGCTGAAATACCCAGACGAAGACGAAAACATACTGATGCTTCGTTCCATCATCGACGTCAACCTGCCAAAGTTCTTGAGCCACGACCTCCCGCTATTCCACGGCATCACTTCGGATCTCTTCCCTGGCGTCAAACTTCCCGAGCCGGATTACGAAATCCTCAACGAGCACGTGCGGGACAACTGCATCAAGATGAATCTGCAGTGTGTTGACTTCTTCCTTGAGAAAATACAGCAGGTATTGTCATTTGTTTGAAATATAATTTTACCCCCACCCCCTCTACTTTCGTGCCCGGAAGGTACCTAGTAAAGGGAGGTATACTGAAATCACCATCATTATTTATGGGACACCAATTCCCTTGGATACCTCTGTTGGAGCAAACCATTTATGTCAGGGTCTAAAGAATTGTGGTCAGGATCGTACGTATCAATTGGTGAACGCATTAATTAAAACTTTGAAGTAAGACTCCATCTCTTGCAGTGCCTTGTCCTGTTTCAATGCCAGCGCCCGTATTCACCAAACAATTCTTAGACTTTTAGAATATTCTTCAAATTGGAACATTCAAGAATTGTTTTAAATCTTAATGAGCCAAACTTGGTTTTGTAAATGACATAACCATATTTTTCTTGGTTCTGAGTCCATTCTTTATTCTTAAGTCGCAGAATGGATTGTTGAGTATGAGCCCAGGTCAATAATTGGGTTCACATCCCGTGGTGCTGCAATTTTTTACCCTTACCTGTAACAGAATACTGCAGTGTGTAATGCCATACTTTAAAAACCAAAATTTTATGAGCATTAAAATTTCACAAATTAAAGTGCATACACAAGTTTAAAACAACATTTTATCCACCAAATTTTGTTCTCACAGATATTAATGGTTTAACGGTACAAAACAAATAATGAACTGGGCTCGGAGAAAACAGGGCTTTATGCATGTGCGTAAAGTGTCGTCCCAGATTAGCCTGTGCAGTCACCACAGTCTAATCTTTTACCACAATTTTACGCAAATGAGTTAAGCCCCATTTTATCAGAGTGATGCCCATATACTATTGTTTGTTTGAAAAATGTATTCTGTGTCATTCTCAGATCTACGAGATGATGATCGTGCGTCACGGTTTCATGATTGTCGGTGAACCCTTTGGTGGTAAGACCTCGGCCTACAGAGTGCTGGCTGCTGCCCTGGGCGATATTCACGAGAAGGTAAGCGAAATAAGGGTTCTGTGAAATAAGGGTAAATAAAAAGGTTAGCACAATAAGTGTGGTGTGGAATATGGGAAAACGAGTTTTGTGGAATAAGTAAAATGAACTATTTGAACTATGAGAAATACGAGAAATAAACTGAATGTGAAATAAGAGAAATGATTTGATATAAAATAAGTGGAATTAAATACGAAATAAGATACAATATTATTGATGTGAAACAAATGACAATAGAAAGAAACGAGAAACACGAAATTAAAATAATTGAGTAATCAAAACCCTGTGAGATAACGCTAAGTCTGGTAAGATATTTTACTGATCTAGAATAGTTTTTTAGCAAAGTTGCAACGCAACTATGCTTATGTTAGAGCTACATTTCGAAAACCAACATGGAAAGGTTGACCATTATGAAGCCTTACCTGATCAAAAATCAGACAAAATATCTATTTAATATAGTATATGGTAATTCTTACAATTTATTTATTTAGAAACGTTTTTCTATCGTTTTCTTCCAAGAATATTGCTGACACCATTTTGAGTGAATTTTTCTAAGACCGTTTTACGTGAAAAAACCTTCTAAGAAACTAAAACAAATTTCGTTCGTTAAACAATTCTGTTCTTGTTGATAGTGACCTCACACCTACTTTCTATTTCCTTTGTTTACTGTTCTGGGAGAGGTCAAATGTTTACATAACTGAATTCATTAGGCCCTGGTTTAAGGATATGTAAAATTTCATTGGTTAATTATAAATAGAAATTAACCTATTCTCAACAGGAAGTGGGGCATAAAGCACTTTCATTCTTTGAAAATGTGTAAACAATGGCGGAGTACAATGAATGTTTTCTGATTTATGACATGGATTCTGACCTGCCTTTCTATGGATTTTATGAAGTAGAGTTTGAAAGTAATAGAGATGTGTTAATTGAATAAAAATGATTTACTTTGAGCCAGAAATTAACGTTACCAGTAGAGTTAACGGTTTAAATGTGGCATCGAATTTAATGGATTCGCGTGAATTCTGGACGAGTGTTGTGTCTGTAAAATATTAAATGGAAAGCTGTAAATGTATCAAGTCGGAAAAGAAAACGGATGGTTGCATAATGGTATGCTTGAAATAATGTAATTCTATGTATTTATTTTCATAGTCATGTCATTTTGTAACCATTCACATTCGTCACGATTTGAAATTCCCGTTTCTAAAAATAGAACATTTTGGTAGCATGAACCAACAAAGGAGGCGACTCGTGATGTCACAAATTGTTCACATTTACTTCAGCAGCAACTTCCCTGTATCTTGCAACTAGGCTTTCAACGCCATCGGCGCTCTCGTCTCTGTCAGGGCTGTATGGAGAAAAGTCACATATAATTCATTTCAAACCTAGCTAGCATCCACCATGTACATTTCAGGGTTTGATGGAAGAGAACAAGGTGCAGATCACGGTCATCAACCCGAAGGCCATCACGATGGGTCAGCTGTACGGCTGCTTTGACCCGGTCTCACACGAGTGGTCAGACGGCGTGCTGGCTGTCTCGTACAGAGCCTTCGCCACTTCAACTGTAAGTAGGGACAGCTGAAAATGTAGTTTTTATGCCCCCTTCTTCAAAGAAGAGGTATATTGTTTTTGGTCTGTCTGTCTGTCTGTCTGTCTGTCTGTCTGTCTGTCTGNGGCATCACTTCGGATCTCTTCCCTGGCGTCAAACTTCCTGAGCCGGATTACGAAATCCTCAATGAGCACGTGCGGGACAACTGCATCAAGATGAATCTGCAGTGTGTAGACTTCTTCCTTGAGAAAATACAGCAGGTATTGTCTTTTGTTTGAAATATAATTTTTACCCCCACCCCCTCTACTTTCGTGCCCGGTAGGTACCTAGTAAAGGGAGGTATACTGAAATCACCATCATTATTTATGGGACACCAATTCCCTTGGACACCTCTGTTGGAGCAAACCATTAATGTCGGGGTCTAAAGAATTGTAGTCAGGATTGTACGTATCAATTGGAAGGATTAATTAAAACTTTGAAGTAAGACTCCATCTCTTGCAGTGCCTTGTCCTGTTTCAATGCCAGGGCCCTTATTCGCCAACCAATTTTTAGTCTAAAGAATAAAGAAAAGACTCAAAATGAAGAAAAATACGTCCATGGTTTGAATATAAACAGGCTACCACTGGTGATATTGACCTTAACAGAATGTTCTTCATGAAGAATGATGTAGATAGAGGAAGTTAAGGCCTTGTTTGCCTCAAAATTTAAGCAATTCTTGAATATTCCAATTTAAAGAATATTCTCCATTCTTAGCCTTTAGTCTAAGAATTCTTTGGTGAATTTGGGTCCAGGTAAATAATAGGGTACACATCATGGTAATATTTATGGTTTAACTGTACAAAACAAAAAATACCATTGCTTGTTTGAAAAATGAGCCTGGCTCTTGGCTCTTGGAAATGATGCATGTGCGTAATGTGTCGTCCCAGATTAGCCGGTGCAAACTGCACAGGCTAATCAGGGACAACATTTTCCGCTTTTATGGTATTTTCTGTTTAAAGGCAGTCTTTTCATAGCAAATATCGTGCTTAGGAGGAAAGTGTCGTCCCTGATTAGCCTGTGTGCACTGCTTTAATGTATTCTGTGTCATTCTCAGATTTACGAGATGATGATCGTGCGCCACGGTTTCATGATTGTCGGTGAACCTTTCGGTGGGAAGACCTCGGCCTACAGAGTGCTGGCCGCGGCTCTTGGCGATATTCACGAGAAGGTAAGCGAAATATGTCTGTTGTGAAATAAGGGAAAATGAGTTTTGTGGAATAAGTGAATTAAGTTTTGGGTAAAATAAGGTAAAAATGAGTTTTGTGGAATAAGTGAAATAAGTGTTGGGGGCAATAAGGGAAAATGAGTTTTGTGGAATAAGTGAAATAAGTGTTGGGTGAAAAAAGGGAAAATGAGTTTTGTTGAATAAGTGAAATAAGTGATGGTTCATAAGGAAAAATGAGTTTTGAGGAATAAGTGAAATGAAACAATGTGTGTGAAATATGAGAAATAAAATGAGTGTGGAATAAGTGAAATGATATGATGATAAATACTGTAAAATTATTATTTAGATATATTACTGATCTTTATCAATTTGGCTCTGTTAGGGCTGTAGGGAGAAAAGTCACATGTAATTCATCGCAAACCTAGTATTTTCTGTTTACATTGGGCTTTTGGGGTCAAATTTGGGGCTGAAAGTAAGACCCCATTCCAGATATCAAAAGTATATATTTTTTCCCCAAACGACTGCTGAAATTCCCAATTGAATGTTTAAAAACAAGAAAGAAAGCTCAACTTTTAGTTCATCTTCCTATCCAGCTGTATTAGTTGAACTTGATTGAATATAAAAATAGCACAACTGATATAAGTCAATATGACATGTTTTTTGCCTTATCAAAAGGGCTTTGCCCCATTCCCATAATTAAAAAAAACAAACCCACACTGGTTTATATTTCAGGGTTTGATGGAAGAGAACAAGGTGCAGATCACGGTCATCAACCCGAAGGCCATCACAATGGGTCAGCTATACGGCTGCTTCGACCCGGTCTCACATGAGTGGTCAGACGGCGTGCTGGCTGTGTCGTACAGAGCTTTCGCCACATCAACTGTAAGTACAGATGGCTGAAAAATTGAGTTTTTTGTGGGAAAACTGGGCTCAATTCAAGTGCATAAGGTGTTGTCCCAGATTAGCCTGTGCAGTCCTCACAGGCTAAATAGGAACAACACTTTCCGCATATACTGGATTTTTGTTTAAAAGAGACTTTCCTTTCTCTGTGCAGACTGCACAGGATAATCTGGAAGGACACTTTATGCAGATGCCTTAGGCCCAGTTTTCCCAGAATGAAGCTCATATGATTAAGCTCTGATGGCCAATTGGGTGAAATCTCTTTAAATCACCAATCGTGATCAAAATGGATCCAAAACTTTATAAAATTGTATATGGGGATTCCAAAAAAAAATATAATATTTTTTTACTTTCCAGACCCCAGACAGGAAGTGGCTGATATTTGACGGCCCCGTTGATGCCATCTGGATTGAGAACATGAACACCGTACTGGACGACAACAAGAAGCTCTGCTTGATGAGCGGTGAAATCATCCAGCTCGCGCCCACCACCAACCTGATGTTTGAACCCATGGACCTTGAGGTAAAAGGCAGTTTACAATCGTCACTTGGGCCCATATCCACCAGCCGCCTTAGGCTAAAGTCTAAGAATAAAGAAGATTTTTATGCCCCCGAAGTGGGCATATAGTGATCCCACTGTCCGTTTGAAATTCTGTCACACTTTGCGTTTAGGTTTCGAAAAATGTGGAAAAACACTTTGCGTTTAGGTTTAGAAAAATGTGGAAAAGGGGGCAAATGTCATCCTATGGTGACAGGTCTTGTTTAAAATGGAATATTAAAGATTAGCTTTATTTGTTTAGTCAAACAAGGCATTAACCACCTTTATCTACACTATTCTCCATGAAGAACATTTTCTTTATGACTTAATCACAGGAGGAAGCCTGTGTATATTCAAACGCTGGAATTATTTTTCTTTGTTCTTCTTCTATTCTTTATTCTTAAGTGTAAGAATAGGTAAATGAATAAGGGACCAGGTGAAGAGTTTTTTTTGTAATTTGGTCTTTTGCATTTGGTCTTCAAATGCTGTTTAATGCCCCCTTCTTTGAAGAAGAGGGGGTATATTGTTTTTGGCCTGTCTGTCTGTCATTCTGTCCGTCTGTCTGTCTGTCCAAAACTTTAACCTTGGTTAAAGTTTGTTCATAACTTTTGCAATATTGAAGATAGCAACTTCATATTTGGCATGCATGTGCATCTCATGGAGCTGCACATTTTGAGTGGTGAAAGGTCAAGGTCATCCTTCAAGGTCAAAGGTAAAAAAACACAATCCAAGGGAATTAATAAGCTTAAAAGGGAGATAATTTCTATTCCTGCCAAATGATAAATAGAAATTGTATTTCAAAGCGGCGCAGTAGGGGGCATTGTGTTTCTGACAAACACATCTCTTGTTATTATATACACCTGGGTACAAAGTTTTTAAGAGTGAGATGTTGTGGTTACAATGAAAACTGATGGAATTTTAAAATGATTGCACAGAAAAGTTTCTGATTCTTCCATCTTCACCACCAGGTTGCCTCCCCTGCGACAGTCTCGCGCTGCGGCATGATCTACATGGAGCCCTCCACCCTGGGCTGGCGACCACTGGTCAAGTCGTGGCTCAAAGACAGGCCCGCGGCGGTCAACGAGATGCACAAGAGCACCATTCACGACTTGTTTGAGAGGTAAAGTACAACATTGTCATATGTCATGAGATTTTGTGGACTTACCTCCTGCTTGACATTTTTTGCTCAAAGGTTAGTTATTTATGTTCTATTACAAAGAAGAATATAAACATGTAATAGTTTTTATCTAAAATTCCTCTTTAGTTGTTAAATTACTAGCCTCCTTGCTCCCAAAGGTGGACAGAAAATACCGTTTGTATTCTATGCAGCTTAATGATGTCTTTCTATGCCGAACAAATTAGTTCAACCAGTATGGAAATACTGGATTAGAAAAACGGTGAACTCATAATACTGATTTTTTTATCTCTACATGTATTTCACTGATTGATAAAGTATATATTTGTTAAGATTTGAAACAGGTTTACAATAAATTTAGCCTTGCTTTGAGACAAGTGGCTTAATGCATGTGTGTAAAGTGTCAACCTAGATTAGCCTGTGCAGTCTGCACATGCTAATCGGAGATGACACTGTCCGCATTCATTGAATTTTTTGTTTAAAGGAAGTCTCTTCTAAAGGAGATCCATTTCAGGCGGAAAGTGTCGTCCCTGATTAGCCTGTGCAAACTGCACAGGCTAATCTAGGTTGACACTTTGCACACATGCATTAAGCCAAGTTTCCCCAGGGAGTGTGACTCAATTAACCTTCCGTCTACCAATCACAGGTTCTGTGACGCATGCATCCAGCTTATCAGGAAGGGCGGAGTGAAGGAGCTTGCGCCCACGACTGACGCCAACCTGATCAAGTCGCTCATGAACCTGATGGACGTACAAATGGACGAGTTCCTTGACGAGGCAAAGATTGCCTCGATGGAGGAGCGAGAGACCATGACCTGGCTGGAGGTGCTTGAAATTTTTTGTACCCCAATTTTTTTTCGTACCCAAAATTTTGTTTTATCATAACTTCTTTATTTATTCACCAATTGACTTCAAATTAATACTGAATATCTCTTATTACAACACGGTCTATCTCGACCAGCCATGTCAACATTACCCACCCCGGGGCCCCACCAAAATAGGCCTTGCCCACCCAAAATTGTCTTTTAATATAACATCTATGCGGCGTGGGGATACGCGTCGGCCTCTGCCGCTCCACTTCTAGTTTTGTTTTTTATTATGTGAACACATTTAGAGGACGGACAATTGTTATATGGCAAAATATTGTTTTCAATTTTCTCATTGTAAGGTCTAAGTACATAAAATTGCCATCTTAATTATTGATTAGTTCATATTAATCTCAATTTAAATATTTGACTGGTTCTGTTTTACTTATTCATGAATGTATAACGCAACTGTGATGATAATCAATTTTTATCGTCAAGTCCAGTCTATGTAGAAAATAGCAGTATGAAAAGACAAAATTAAAACTTACATCAAAACTTGTAATGGCGATTCCTGAGAAACGATTCATTAATTTTTGTTAGCCTAATAGGAACAATGAATTGCATCATCATGCGTCACAGACAAAACTGTGAAATTATTTGTTCACTTTTGATTTCATGACAATAAATTTTGCTTCACTTTTATTCTTACGATGATATGAAGCTTGTTTGTTCAATATCCCACAAACTCATTTCAAATTCATGATAATTCCTCGTGCTTGTTTTCAGAGCATTTTCTTCTTTGCGCTGACCTGGTCCATTGGTGGCTCGTGTACAGATGATGGCAGGGTGAAGTTTGACAAACTTCTCAAGGAACTTATGTCGGTAGGTCATGTGACATGCTTTCAAAAATTAATTTGGGGATTGCCTTGACTTTGTCTTGGTTGAATGCTGTTTTCTCCATGACCTGAATGTACTTTGCCAATTTTGTACTAACACTGGCAGAGAAATAATTGCAAGAACTTTTGAACTAATGGCCATATCATGTAATAAAAAAAATAAAATAATGAAAAAATGCATTATACATAGCTATTGACCTGATGCAATTCTTTTTTCTGTTTACCTGATTGGGCGTTTGCTTTTTTGTTTGGAATTTCTTGTTTCACTCACATTTCTTTACATCGATACTCTTTGATCATCAGGGAGGCATGTCGGAGGACACAAGGTTGAAGCTCAGTCTCCCCGAGCTTGTGGAGCCCCCAATGAAGCCCTACATGAACCCCTATCCACCAAAGGGCCGCGTCTATGACTACAAGTTTGTGAAGGAGGTAAGTATTCAGCGGTGATGCGAATCTGTTGTGTCGTCTAGGGGTCTGGGGCAAAAATACTTGATATCCAGATCTTCACAACTTTGGATACCTTAAAAACTCAGTCAAACAACAAGTTTTCTCTACAACAACAACAACTAAAACCATTACCGCGACGCCATGTGGATCGGTCTTCCTTGAATTTCAAAAAAAAATAATCATGGATCACCTCATAAGTCGAGATTGTAATTTTAATCAATTTGTGGTGGAAACAAATGTCAACATATTACTGAATGTTCATGGTTATCTGAAACCTGATGAATATGAGCCTTGCCCTGGAAAAACAGGGCTTTATGCATGTCCGTAAAGTGTTGTCTCAGATTAACCTTTGGAGTCCGCACAGGCTAATCAGGGACCACACTTTCCACTTACACTGGACTTTTGTTTAGAAGGGACCTCCTTTAAACGAAAAATTCCATTAAAGCAGAAAGAGTCACCCTTGATGAACCTGTGCGGACTGCACAGGCTAATCTAGAATGACGTTTTAATGTTCATGCATTAAGCCCAGTTTTCGGCCCTTACAGGGAGCTGGAAAGTGGGTACCATGGACGGAAGAGCTGAAGGACACGCCTCCGATACCCAAGGACGTGATGTTCAACGAGATCATCGTACCTACTGTGGATACCGTACGGTACTCACACATCATGAACCTCTTGGTACAGCACCAGAAAGCGATCCTCTTTGTGGGACCTACCGGTACCGGAAAGAGTGTGTACGTTACGGTAAGTTGGTTTTCGTGGATCTTTTTGCCCATATTAAATTGTATTTTCATCATATAAGATATGTCAGTTTGTTGTTAAGTTGTTTTTTATGGCCCCGAAGGTGGGCATATGGTGATCGCACTGTCCGTCTGTCTGTCTGTCCGTCTGTCCTTCTGAAATTCCGTCACACTTTGCGTTAAGTTTTCGAAAAATGTTCATAACTTCTGTGTCGCTTCCTATGTAACCTTCATATTTGGTATGCATGTGCATATGGACAAGGCCTTTCCATACGCATATTTTTGTTTACCCCTTTCACCTTGACCTTAAACTTAGGGTCCGCGTTTAGGTCTCGAAATCTGCGTTTATGTTTCGAATTATGTTCATAACTTCTATGTCGCTTCAGATGTAACCTTCATATTTTGTATGCATGTGCATATGGACATGGCCTTTCCATACGCACACAAATTTTTACCCCTTTCACCTTGACTTTGAACTAAGGGTCTGCGTTTAGGTTTCGAAATCTGCGTTTAGGTTTCCAATAATGCTCATAACTTCTATGTCGTTTCAAATGTAACCTTCATATTTGGCATGCATGTGTATCTCATGGAGCTGCACATTTTGAGTGGTGAAAGGTCAAGGTCATCCTTCAAGGTCAAAGGTAAAAAAATATATATATATTTTCAAAGCGGCGCTTTAGGGGGCATTGTGTACCAGACAAACACATCTCTTGCTTGTGGAAAATTTTGTCCATATTTGATTGCATTTTAATAATATTACAGAGAATAAGAGATTTAGCCACTGCTGTCCAGTTATTAACGTAAATAAAAGCTTCTATTATTATGTATAATAATATTTTTGAATACTGGTGACCATTTAACTTGTTTCCCACTCAGAATCAAACCGAAATTGGCTGTATGCAACCAGCATAAAACCAGAACAGCCTGCGAGTTATTCGCAGTCTGTTCAGGTTTTATGCTGTTTGCTGCTCATCAGTACATTAGGGTTTGAACTAAAGTCTTTAAAACTTGAATGTAGTAAGAAACTAGATTTTCTAAGGTACTTCAAAAGCCTCAAAGTGCGTATCTGAGTGGTAAAGGATTAACAGTTAATAAAAGTCCATTTTGTAATGTATAATTATAATTTGGAATACCAGTAACCGTAAAACTCTTCTCTGTGCAGGATTTCCTCTTGAACTAGTTTCAAATAGCTTGTTTATAAAAAAAGACTATTCAGCCATTAAGAGATTTAGCCCCTCCTTTCTAGTTTATAACCCTTAATGAAAGCCCATTTTAATGAAAGCCCCTATTATTATGTATAACAATATTTTGGAATACTGGTGACCTTCAAACTCTTCTCTCTGCAGGATTTCCTCCTGAACAAGCTTGACAAGGAGGTGTTCAAGCCAAATATCATCAACTTCTCGGCGCAGACCAGTGCCAACCAGACCCAGAACATCATCATGTCCAAGCTGGACAAGCGCCGCAAGGGTGTCTTTGGACCTCCGCTCGGAAAGAGAGCCGTAAGTAGAATTTGTTGGTGGAATTTTGCTTTTTGGCTCTGGCTTTCAAATATTGTAAAATCATTTATATTTGTCAACATAAAATTTTGTGGGTAAAAGACTTTTGTGGACATGTTAATTCATGGATTTAAGATTTTTGAGTGAAAAACAAAACGATTTTGAATTGGTCCCTTTCTGATGTATTAAAGTTAAATTCGTGGTTCAGTCAACACAGAAACTTAACAAAAATCAATATTCCACGAAAAATAATAATTTTACAGTATCTATTCTTAAAAGAGCAATAAATAGAAGTTGGTCCAAAAATTAATTTTAATTTGATTTTGTAAAGGACTACAAACAAGTCATAGTGTGCATGTGAGTGGTAAAGCCAGGGTAAATCTGTTACCCAAGCGTGAATGTGTTTCAGATTGTGTTTGTGGATGACCTGAACATGCCCCTACTGGAACAGTTCGGTGCCCAGCCCCCTATAGAGTTGCTGCGCCAGTGGCTCGATCACTGGACCTGGTATGACCTCAAGGACGTCGTGCCCTTGAAACTCATCGACATTCAGCTGTGTGCTGCCATGGGGCCGCCCGGTAATTACACCTGGACTTTACTTATAATATCCCTAAAGAAAATGCTCAAATTACAGTCACCCACTGCCCGAAGTTAAGATGTGTGGTATTGAATCACTTGTGATTTAACTCTTTCAGTGCTTGAACCGAATTTTCAAGGCCTTTGCAAACAGTTTGGATCCAGATGAGACGCCACAGAACGTGGCGTCTCATCAGGATCCAAACTGTTTGCTATTCTGATAGTATTCTTTAAAAAAAAATCGAAGAAAATCCTAATTTTAGAAATTAAGCAGACGACATTTTAGCAGACGACAAATTTCCCAGCATGCAAAGGGTTAACACTTATGCATCTTAAATGCCAGCCGTGGTTTATTTGACAGTCAACTTAAACCTTCAAGTATTATTTCTTCTTAAACACTTATAAAGTGGTATCTTGTATCAAATTATTGTTTTATTTGCTGCTTTTTCACTTTATGGTTACATTTTAAAAGGGCAAAACTAGAGAACTAACAGATTAACAAGATCATCATGTCAAAATAATGATGTCATTTTACAGTAAAATTATTGATGGTTTTCACTGTTCTATTTTCACTGTTTGAAATACTGTATTGCCAGTGTTAAATCACTGATTTTTTCCTACAAATCATGGAAAGTATAAAAATGAGACTCGTTCTGGGGAAAACTGGGCATAATGCATGTGCACAGGCTTATCAGGGACGACACTTTCTGCCTAAACTAGATTTTTGTTGAGAAGAGACCTCCTTTTATCAAAAAAATCCATAAAAGTGGAAAGTTTCCAAAAAAGCGGAAAGTGTTGTCCTGGATTAACCTGTGCAGTATGCACAGGCTTATCTGGGACGACACTTTACGCACATCCCAGAACGTAGCTAAAATAAGGTTGTTTATTCGGACAGGTGGTGGTCGTAACCCGATCACTGCACGATTCCTGCGTCACTTCAACATGGTGACAATCAACGAGTTTGACGACGACGCCATGAATACGATTTTCAGAAAGATTATGGAGTGGCACATATCGTCACGGTATCGTAACTTCTAAAAAAGTTTTTTTTTTTTTAAATTAACAATTGAAAATTAGTGTTGATGGTATGTTCTTTGTACAGCCAAACATGTGTCATGTGGGCATATGTGTCTTGTGACCTTACCTATTTTCTGTGACAGAATTCGAATGCTTTTATTCTCTATTAAAAAACTGTAATGCGCATGGTTTCTGTGACCAAATATTTACTCTCACATTTTCTCTGTCAGAGATTTAGCTCTCGCATTCTGGGAAAAGTAGTCCGATAGTAGGATGCTGGTCTAGGAATCGGAAGGTCCCTGGTTCAAATCCCGTTCAGACATCTGGATGTTTCTGAGCAAAGAAAAAAATCCCACGCTTGCTCCTCTCCATCCCGTTGTATAAATGTGTACCTGTGAGGAAAATAAGCCAATATGCTGTGGCTGCATACTTTGCAGCGTGTAAACGGACTCCAGTGATCAGGGGGTTAACCCTTTGAGTGCTGGAACCGGATTTTAAAGGTTTTTGCAAACAGTTTGGATCCAGATGAGACGCCACAGAACGTGGCGTCTCATCAGGATCCAAACTGTTTGCTATTCTGATAGTATTCTTTGAAAAAAATCGAAGAAAATGCTAATTTTAGAAATTCAGCAGACGACNTTTTTTAAATTAACAATTGAAAATTAGTGTTGATGGTATGTTCTTTGTACAGTCAAACATGTGTCATGTGGGCATATGTGTCTTGTGACCTTACCTATTTTCTGCAACAGAATTTGAATGCTTTTATTCACTATTAAAAAACTGTAATGCGCATGGTTTCTGTGACCAAATATTTACTCTCACATTTTCTCTGTCAGAGATCTAGCTCTCGCATTCTGGGAAAAGTAGTCCGATAGTAGGATGCTGGTCTAGGAATCGGAAGGTCCCTGGTTCAAATCCTGTTCAGACATCTGGATTTTTCTGAGCAAAGAAAAAAATCCCACGCTTGCTCCTCTCCATCCCGTTTTATAAATGTGTACCTGTGAGGATAATAAGCCAATATGCTGTGGCTGCATACTGTGCAGCGTGTAAACGGACTCCAGTGATCAGGGGATTAATGTGAAAGTTGGCTGATTATGCACATCAATATAAGACAATATTCCTTACTTTTAACATTTAACCTTTATTCTGTAACAGAGGTTTCAGCAACGAGTTCAAGCCGTGCGTGGACCAGATCGTCCAGGGTACGCTACACGTCTACAAGGAGGCGATGCAGCAGCTGCTGCCAACCCCGGACAAGTCCCACTACCTGTTCAACACTCGAGACTTCGGCAGGGTCATACAGGGTGTGCTGCTGTCTACACCAGAGACCATGGAGGAACCTGCGTCCATGAAGCGACTCTGGGTCCATGAGGTATGGGGCTGGCCTCTGGATTGTTTTTTCCTACAAATATAAAAAAGCTTTCCACTCAATAAAAAATGAAAGACTTCAGGGTCGTACTCACCAACCGTTTTTTAGAATTAAGTCTAAAAATAAAGAATATTCTTAAAACTAATATTTGTGGCGTGTTCTGACAAAACTGGGCAAAATGCTTGTGCGTAAAGTTTCATCCCAGATTAGCCTGTGCAGTCCGCACAGGCTAATCCGGGACGACACTTTCCGTCAAAACTAGATTTTCGCTTAGAAGAGACATCATTTAAACCAAAAATTCCATAAAAGCGGAAATTGTCGTCCCTGATAAGCCTGTGCGGACTGCACAGGCTAATCTGGGATGACAATTTACGCACAAGCATTTTGCCCAGTTTTGTCAGAACACTCCACATTTTAGAGCTACTATCCTGAAGTCAAGCATGACATTCAACAAATATATTGACGTTCATTATTTAGAACTGTTTTATGTTTCAAGACAAAACATAAGCACCATTTTTAGCCTGTATATATGCCCCGCGAAATGTCTTTTCTTGGTTCTATGTATTCTGAAGTCTAAAATGGGTTGGTGAAATGGGGTCCTGGTAAGATTTCATCTGAGAATTGAGCCTATTTGTTTGGAAAATTAAACCAAAATTCAGACAAGCTATTATTTTCTTTAATTCTTACAGGTCTTCCGAGTCTACTACGACCGTCTCGTAGATGACAAAGACCGCGATTGGCTCTTCAACTTCACCCGCGAAACATGCAAGGAAAAGCTCAGAGAAGACTTCGACCAGTTGTTCATTCACTTGGACTTTGATAACGATGGAAAGGTCACAGAAGATGACCTCCGTAGTTTGGTCTACTGCGACTTCGCTGACCCGAAATCGGACTCAAAGCATTACGTGGAGGTCCGCGATCTGGAGCAGCTCCGACACGTGGTGGAGAATTACCTGGAAGAGTTTAACAACATGAGCAAAAAGCCTATGAACCTTGTATTGTTCAGGTAAAAACCTGTTTCTTGCTTTTAATGGAACAATGGTGGATATCTATGTGGCAATCATTGTTTATAAGCACATATACAATTATAAATATTAATGTTTTCTTACTTTTTTGTCTAGCATACAGATTTGGGATTGAGCCCACTCATCCAAATAGAAAACCATGGTTTAATGTCTCATAAACAATGACAAATGCACAGTAAACATTTGCAGTCAAGCATGTTAGAAAAATTGTGTATATCATCAATCATGGTTTAGAAGCAGATATACAAGGATAAATCTAAAAATATTTTTAAAATTGTGTGTTTGATACTGGTTTGCTATCGAGGACATGTCCAGCGTTTGATTCCCAATCATCCGCTTGGAAAAAAAAAACACTGTTTGTTAGCCAACATACAATGATAAATGTATGAAACAGGTTTCTATCAAACTTGTATTGAGATTCATGCATATCATGAAGCTGTTTAATATTCAATATACAATGATACCTTTATATGACAGGTTTGCTAGAAGAGAAACATAGTAAAAGCCTTGAGCTTTTTACTCAATTCTTTCAAATCGTACTTTGCAGTATTAATGATATAAAGCAATAGAGCAATGTCTACCTGCTTGGCATTTTTTGTCAAAAGTAGTATGAAAAATTGTATTGTATTGCTGACATGTGTTTTACGAATAACTAAATAAATATTGTTTAAACCAATACAGGTTTGCCATTGAGCACGTGTCAAGAATCGCGCGCATCATCAAGCAGCCGAGAAGCCACGCCCTACTTGTGGGTGTGGGTGGGTCTGGCAGACAGTCCTTGACACGCCTTGCTGCACACATGGCCGACTACGACCTTTTCCAAGTAGGGGAGACCTTTGATGTATTTGAATTGACGGATCTTAATTTTGCCACAACAAATAAGCACCATTTTTAGAATGTATGTATGTTAACTCTGAGGTATATTTAACCCTTTGCATGCTGGGAAATTTGTCGTCTGCTAAAATGTCATCTGCTGAATTTCTAAAATTAGCATTTTCTTCGATTTTTTTTTCTAAGACCACTATCAGAATAGCAAACAGTTTGGATCCTGATGAGACGCCACGTTCTGTGGCGTCTCATCTGGATCCAAACTGTTTGCAAAGGCCTTCAAAATCCGGTTCCAGCGCTCAAAGGGTTAATGATTCTAAGACTATTCTTAATTCTAAAGTCTCAGAATTGGCTGGTGAATAGGGACTCAGAGGTAGTATGTTTTAGATCAAAGTTAACCTATACCTTACGTTTAGGTGGAGATCTCGAAATCGTACACATCGGTGGAATGGCGCGAGGATCTGAAGAGAATTCTGAGGAAGGCTACTGAGACAGACAACCACGGAGTCTTCCTGTTCTCTGATACCCAGGTATGAATGCTTGATCTTTCTTCAATTGAGCCTCGCTCTGGGAAACCGGGGCTTAATGCATGTGCGTAAAGTGTGTCCCAGATTAGCCTGTGCAGTCCGCACAAGCTAATAATGGATGATGTTTTGCTTAAATGGAAATTTTCATTTAAAGGAAGTTTCTTCTCAAGAAAAATCCAGGCTGCTTAGGCTAATCAGGGACGATTTTTTACGCAAATGCAGCCAATTTTTCCCAGAACGTGACT
Source organism: Dreissena rostriformis (assembly GCA_007657795.1). Lineage (NCBI taxonomy): Eukaryota > Metazoa > Mollusca > Bivalvia > Myida > Dreissenidae > Dreissena > Dreissena rostriformis. Next base: position 50,319 of record VMBQ01002290.1, read on the forward strand.
CCCATTATTGTCCCCTACCGGTTTCACCGGAGGGGACTTATGGTTTTTTCTCTGTCCGTCCGTCAGTCTGTCAGTCTGTCCGTCACACTTTTCTGGATCCTGCGATAACTTTTTATTGTTCTTCATATTTTTTCATGAAACTTGAAACATGGACAAATGGCAATATGGAGATTATGCATGTCATTTCATTTTGTTCCTACGTCAAGAATTCTGGTTGCTATGGCAACAAATACTAAAAAAATCTGACAATGGTGGAGCCGGTAGCGGACATCATTGCCTGGCAATAGTCTTGCTTAACATGTATCGAAGAAATAAACCATTTTTGATAAGATTGCTTTATTTCATTTGTGAACAAAATCATATTTTAAAGGATGATTAGACAAAATATAAAAACTGATAGGCTGTTCATGTTGTATGCTGTTTGCTGCTCATCAGTATCTTAGGGTTGGAAATAAAGCCTTTAAAATTTGCATCTATCAAAAAAGGTCTTATATTAAATTTGATTTTCCAAGGGACTACAAACGTGTCAAAATGTGTATCTCAGTGAAAACGGGTTACGTTTATTGTGCCAAATAATTATATTTTTCAAGGCTTGAATAATTGACTTTTTGTGTGTTCAATTCAGATAAAACAAGAGTCGTTCTTGGAAGACATCAATAATCTGTTGAACGCTGGTGAGGTGCCCAATCTCTACCCCCTGGATGAGAAACAGGAAATCTGTGAGAAAATGAGACAGCTCGATAGGTGAGTAGCATGCACATTAGGCATGCGATAATATCATATGACTTAAGTTACACCACTATCATCCCCTTCTCTACTACTTCCCCACCATCTTTACTTCTGGAAATGTTTGTTGGCATAAAATTGAGGCTGAGTGGGATAACCATAAAAAAATCGTACCAGGCATAGAGCTACTGCCATTTACTTTTACAATAATTGCAATATTTGTATATTCTAAGTTGTTAAGTTGTAATCAAATCTTCACCAAACGTTCTTAAACTGTTTGTTGACATAAAATGGTGGCCAAAGTTCATAACCAGCCATTTAATGGTGCCAGGCACTTAACCCTTTGAGCGCTGGAACCGGATTTTGAAGGCCTTTGCAAACAGTTTGGATCCAGATGAGACGCCACAGAACGTGGCGTCTCATCAGGATCCAAACTGTTTGCTATTCTGATAGTATTCTTTGATNAGAACGTGACTCCCATTATTGTCCCCTACCGGTTTCACCGGAGGGGACTTATGGTTTTTTCTCTGTCCGTCCGTCAGTCTGTCAGTCTGTCCGTCACACTTTTCTGGATCCTGCGATAACTTTTTATTGTTCTTCATATTTTTTCATGAAACTTGAAACATGGACAAATGGCAATATGGAGATTATGCATGTCATTTCATTTTGTTCCTACGTCAAGAATTCTGGTTGCTATGGCAACAAATACTAAAAAAATCTGACAATGGTGGAGCCGGTAGCGGACATCATTGCCTGGCAATAGTCTTGCTTAACATGTATCGAAGAAATAAACCATTTTTGATAAGATTGCTTTATTTCATTTGTGAACAAAATCATATTTTAAAGGATGATTAGACAAAATATAAAAACTGATAGGCTGTTCATGTTGTATGCTGTTTGCTGCTCATCAGTATCTTAGGGTTGGAAATAAAGCCTTTAAAATTTGCATCTATCAAAAAAGGTCTTATTTTAAATTTGATTTTCCAAGGGACTACAAACGTGTCAAAATGTGTATCTCAGTGAAAACGGGTTACGTTTATTGTGCCAAATAATTATATTTTTCAAGGCTTGAATAATTGACTTTTTGTGTGTTCAATTCAGATAAAACAAGAGTCGTTCTTGGAAGACATCAATAATCTGTTGAACGCTGGTGAGGTGCCCAATCTCTACCCCCTGGATGAGAAACAGGAAATCTGTGAGAAAATGAGACAGCTCGATAGGTGAGTAGCATGCACATTAGGCATGCGATAATATCATATGACTTAAGGTACACCACTATCATCCCCTTCTCTACTACTTCCCCGCCATCTTTACTTCTGGAAATGTTTGTTGGCATAAAATTGAGGCTGAGTGGGATAACCATAACAAAAATCGTACCAGGCAGAGAGCTACTGCCATTTACTTTTACAATAATTGCAATATTTGTATATTCTAAGTTGTTAAGTTGTAATCAAATTTTCACCAAACGTTCTTAACCCTTTGAGCGCTGGAACCGGATTTTGAAGGCCTTTGCAAACAGTTTGGATCCAGATGAGACGCCACAGAACGTGGCGTCTCATCAGGATCCAAACTGTTTGCTCTTCTGATAGTATTCTTTGAAAAAAAATCAAAGAAAATGCTAATTTTAGAAATTTAGCAGACAACATTTTAGCAGACGACAAATTTCCCAGCATGCAAAGGGTTAAGTTGTAATCAAATCTTCACCAAACGTTCTTAAACTGTTTGTTGACATAAAATGGTGGCCAATTAGTTCATAACCAGCCATTTAATGGTGCCAGGCACTTAAGAGTGATTGCCCTTTGTGTATGCAAACAATTAAAAGATCTTTGTTTCAGATCTTTTCAGTTATGGGGTTCACATTTTTTGAGTGTCATTCGTTTTTGTCTGTGACCTTGTTATTTCTTTAAAATATTCCTATTATTTTGACATTATTGTGTGTTCTTTATAGGCAGTGCTTAATAGTTACTGCTCTCAGGTTATGGGCACATTTTATATTAAACTATTGCATTTATGGCATTTTACAGCAATCTTTACAATATGTATCAGCATTAAATGCCTCTTGTATGGTATTTAGGCTGGCTAAACAGAAAGCGAATGAGTAAGTAATAAACGAGCACTTGGTATTGTGAATTTGTGACCTGTGCTCGTCATGTTGAACGTATGTGTAGCGATTCGACCTTCAGCGCTGAATGCAACGCTTCGAGGCCACATCCCGTTGTTTGCGAATTTGCCAGATGTCCAAGACTTTCCAAGTTGATTTTATATTTGTTGTAGCTTTGGTTCCAGCTAATTGGTGATCCCTGTGCCATTGGACAAATATTCAAGTTATTGCAGCTTTCAGTAGATGCAAAACAAGGTTATTTCAGTTTTGAAAATTCTTGAGAAAAAAAGAACGAACAGAAAATTGAGACTATAAAAATGAAGACCCTTTTTTATCCCCCGCCAGAGGCGGAGGGATATTGTTTTGGCGTTGTCCGTCCGTCCGTCCGTCCATCCGGTTCTTTTGTGTCCGTAGCAATATCTTGGAAGTGCTTCGGCGGATTTCATTGAAACTTGGTATGAGTACATATATGGATGAGAAGATGATGCATGCCAAATGGCATTGTACACCATATGTTAATAACGGAGTTATGGCCCTTTGTATCTTGAAAAAATGCTTTTTACTATAGGCACTTTTGTGTCCGGAGCCATGTCTTGGAAGTGCTTTGGCGGATTTCATTGAAACTTGGCATGAGTATATATATGGATAAGAGGATGATGCACGCCAAATGGCATTGTACACCATCTGTTAATAACGGAGTAATGGCCCTTTGTTTTGTTGTATGTTCATCCGTCCGATTTGCACCCATCCTCAAACAAAAGATATGTTGCGGGGGATATCAATTCTACGAATTTGCTTGTTTGTCATGTTTTGTTGTATGTTTGTAGTAAATAATAATATACCAGACAATTCAGATCAATTATTATGAATTTAAGTGGTTCTCACCATGCTTTGCATTTAGAACAATAACAAAATGGAGTAAATTAACTTGACGGACCATATATTTCTATTGAGTATTTAGGGGAGGTAACTTGTTAGACTAATTGAAGTCTCGTGTTTCTATTGAAATTCAGGGGAGGTAACTTATTTAAGTCTCAGTTAATGGTGCAGCCCTGTTTGACATAATGATATGTTGGCTGTAGTATTTATGTGTATTTTTTCTATCTCCGGCATGACGTGTATATTGTGTGAACATGTTTTGGTAATTTAGTGTTTAAATAGGCCTACCAAATAAAATGCATGATGGACAACATTTTGTTAAACAGTAATATATTGCCAATTACAAACCCAGAAAACAACTATATTCTTATACGGAAATAGCAGAAATAATATGGAAGGAACATTTTTTTTTTTGTGACATATTTATTATCATCAAAATCATTAATATAATATTTTACTATATGTATAGGAAACATCATTACCATCATCATAAAAAATTATTGTATTGAAGTTATGTATATTTTGATACCATTATTATTTTATGTTGATATCAAATAAGTTTTGCAATTGATAATGTATCAAAATAAATGTGTGATTATCCAACCCAGGTTGGCCCAAAAGAGAGCGAAAGAGGCGTAAGTACCGGTCTTGTATATGAGATCGTTAAAAAGTACATGTCAGCACTTTACTATTAATTAATTATGTTTAAATAACAGCGAATGAATAACAGTATATTTAATAAAGTAATAATGCAGAAACATAGCTAAAATATTGAATATTCAAAATATTTCTCTTAAGTACAACCATGAACATTTTAAAATGTTGAATATAAGCATAATATTTAAATTCTGAACCTTTGAAAGGTTTATTAGGTTTTGGCATAAATTAGAAAATGTTCCTTGAATACATATGCTGAATTCAACAGTAAAAATTATTTAAAAGTTTAATTTAAACATCTATTAAAAATTGAAATAAAAAAAGCACAAATATTTAATCAAACAAGTTTTTTTTTTTTTTCAATTGTGATTGGATCAGGTCCTCAAAACAACAGGCAGAGTTGATTCTGTCACAGTAAGTTTTGGTGGAGTAATTATTGTTCCGAAATGGGTGTTGTCATCACTTGCCTTGAAAACTTGTTTCACATTGAGTGTCTGTGGCATAAGTTGAGGCAAAACAAGAATTTGTTCGAAGAATTGCTAAAAGTACAACAAATTTGTTTGTTGCGCACATAGCTGTATGCAAGCATACAATCAGGCACGAGCGATATTGTTCCAACAGAAGACCGAAAATGACTACGAATAAAGGCAAAATCTGGGTCCCAATCTCAAACAAGTTTTTGCCAAATGACCGCCTAAAATTCCCATTTTAAGGTGTACACAAAATAAACATAAATAAATAAATTGCAATATTTAGTTCAGCTCTCTATCCAGCTCTATAAGTTGAACCTTAATAAATATAACATTGAACACATTTTTATTATCAATTTATATTGGTCAAAATGACTTTTCCAAGAGGCCCTGGCTGAATTCCCAAAATGTTAAAAAAAAACTGGATTTTTAAATTGTTAGCATATAGTAAAAGCATGTTGTGTTACGGTAGCAGCATCTGTGAAAATGGAAATGAATGAGTGGTTTTGTAAGTATAGTAAAAGCATGTCATGTTACGTTATACGTGGTATAGACTGTATGATTGTGCTTGGATATATTGCACTGTTGAAACGTTATCACTAAAACGGTGTTGTCTTTGTTTTAGATTCAGAGCTGATTTTGTTTTCAGATGCAACCAGATGTTTGTATTTCAATTTGATGCCATTTGAAGATTATATTTTCTTGATTGATTGCAGCTGATTGTTTTTATGCAATTATTTGTATTTTAAGTATTTATGTATGGAACATCATTTTTAGCTCGGCTGTTTTTGAAGAAAACCCGAGGTATTGTCATAGCCCNAGCCATTTACCATTCTAATGTCATTTAGTTTGTATACATTACATCATTTCCATATAAATTTTAGTCTATTTTAACGCAATTTTAATCGGCATTTTATTTTTCTACCACTCAAGCTACATTATAATTATACATCACTAGTATTTATTTTCTTACAAAAGAGTGAATGTACGTTTAGGAAAGTTGAAACTTTATATGCCCGATAGTTTTAAAGTGCCGTCAAGCATAGTGGATGCTGATGTAATCTTATTTTTTCTTGTCGAATGCTGGAAAAAACAATAATGCAATGAGTTCAGCACATTTTCAAACTTATTAACATGCATGCATTGTTTTCCTTCCGAGACAAAATTGTCTGCTTTGAACTTAAGAAACCTTTAATGTTAATTTATCTCTCTGTAGTGCGGTAGTCGAGTGGTAACACTCTGGTCTACCATTCCAGAGGTCCTGGGTTCAATCCCTGGCCAGGACACTGGAAAATTTCAGAAATGCTTAAAGTGTTTCCCACCCAACTAGAGATGTACTGGTATGAAACCCAGGTAATTCTCGCGTGTATCAGTGCTATACACTTAGCACGTAAAAGAACCAAGGGATCTATTCGCAAAAGAGCTAGGGTATTGCACCCGGATTCCTTGTATCTCAATACTGTCCCTTCTACTTGCTGTCTTTTCAGCAAAACCAAAGGACCCTACTGGAAATAAGTGCTTGCACTTTTATGGGTTATCCTTGACTGCAAGGTCAAACAAAAATACATACATCTCTCAAAAAAAGCAACGCATTGTTCAGCTTGGAACATTCTAACCCCATAATCCCAAAGGAACACAACACATCTTTTGGCTATGAACAATGGAATTTGAAGCACACAAATTTAAATCAGTTTTTATTAAATTGCAGTTTGCAATAAAGATCTGCTGTTTTAAACATGATAAGCTCTTAAAAACCTAGTTACAAAAGGAGGAATTGCTCATTATGAGCCATTAGGTTTTCAAATGTCACCTGCTGCATCACTCAAAAATATGTCTACAGGCACCAAAAAGTTAATTTTAAACATCAGAACCCGGCTGTAATGGTCTCGCTGTCTTGCAGACAACGTGAGAAGTCCAACATTATTACCCAAAATCATGTTTTCTCTCTTAAAACAATTGAATCCAATGCAATTGAATTCAATTTGTATGCTCTTTCTCTCGCAAAGTCAAAGCCTGCAACACATATCGTAGCTTAATATTTGTACCCAGCTGTAATGGTCTTGCTGTCTTGCAGACAACGTGAGAAGTCCAAGCAGACGGACGGCTCCCCAGTGGCGCTGTTCAACATGTTCGTGTCGCGAGTCCGAGACCAGCTGCACATTTGTCTCGCGATGAGCCCTATCGGAGAGGCGTTCAGGAACCGCCTCAGAAAGTTCCCATCTCTCGTTAACTGCTGCACGATAGACTGGTTCCAGGTAAGAAGAATTTTTTAATATTGCTGGTGTGCTGTTACCCCACAACTGTGTATTGTAAGATGTAATGTTGGAATATTCATAGGCCGTTACCCCTCCCAATATGTACAGTGCAATGTAAATATTTTTTATGCCCCCTTCTTCGAAGAAGAGGGTGTATATTGTTTTCGGCCTGTCTGTCTGTCTGTCTGTCTATCTGTCATTCTGTCCCAAAACTTTAACCTTGGTCATAACTTTTGCAATATTGAAGATAGCAACTTGATATTGGGCATGCATGTGTGTATCTCATGGACCTGCACATTTTGAGTGGTGAAAGGTCAAGGTCATCCTTCAAGGTCAAAGGTCAAATATATTGGTCAAAATTGCTCAAAAGGGGGCATAGTGTTTCTCAAACTCATCACTTGTTTATTTTTTTTGTAAAGATCAGTTCTTTAGTTAAATTCTTGAAATGTAAAACTATATGAATTATATATGAATGTATGATGACCACTATATTTATGTACCCATCAAGTACCTGTGAATGAAATTCTCTTTTATAATATGCATGTATGTATTTATGTAAAAACCCACAGGGAAAAAAAAATGCACAAAAAACGAACATGCATTAAGCCCCCTTTTTCCAAGGCTCATATAATTATCTCCACTTTCCAGGCGTGGCCAGAAGATGCCCTCCAGGCCGTGGCCGCACGTTTCCTCGAGGAAGTCGAGATGGATGATGACGAACGTCAGGGCTGCATCGAGATGTGCAAGATGTTCCACACGTCAACGCGCGAACTGTCCGAGAGGTTCCTGCTTGAGCTTGAGCGACACAACTACGTGACACCAACGTCGTACCTCGAGTTGATCAACACGTTCAAGTCTCTGCTTGACGTGAAGCGCGGGTAGGGATTGTTTGTCGTTGTTACATGGAAATGCAGTCTAGATGAATTTTTGAGAATTAAAGGTTCTAGTTAAGCTTTCTTCTTCATTGAACACAAAGGGATAATGAAGATTGGTTCTAGTAAGCCTTTCTTCTTCATTGAACACAGAGCAATAATGAAGATAGGTTCTAGTTAGGCTTCCTTCTTCATTGAACACAAAGGGATAATGAAGATAGGTTCTAGTTAGGCTTTCTTCTTCATTGAACACACAGCAATAATGAAGATAGGTTCTAGTTAGGCTTTTTTCTTCATTGAACACAGAGCGATAATGAAGATAAGTTCTAGTTAGGCTTTCTTCTTCATTGAACACAGAGCGATAATGAAGATAGGTTCTAATTAGGCTTTCTTCTTCATTGAACATAGAGCAATTAAGCTTTCTTCTTCATTGAACACAGAGCTACTTAGGCTTTCTTCTTCATTGAACACAGAGCTCACTAGGCTTTCTTCTTCATTGAACACAAAGCTCAAATTAGGCTTTATTTTTCATTGAACACAGAACTCTAATTAGGCTTTATTCTTCATTGAACACAGAACTCTAATTAGGGTTTATTCTTCATTGAACACAGAGCAAGGTTCTAAATAGGCTTTCTTCATTGATTACAGAGCTTACTTGGCTTTCTTCTTTATTGAACACAGGGCTCAAATTAGGCTTTAATCTTCATTGAACACAGAACTCTAATTAGGCTTTCTTCTTCATTGAACACAGAGCGGTAATGAAGATAGAGTCTAATTATTCTTTCTTCTTCATTGAACACAGAGCGTTTCTAATTATTCTTTAATCTTCATTGAACACAGAGTGGTTCTAATTATTCATAAATCTTAATTGAACACAGAGTTGTTCTAATTATTCTTTAATCTTCATTGAACAAAGAGGGGTTCTAATTATTCTTTAATCTTCATTGAACACAGAGCGGTTCTAATTACATGCACTCTTTAATCTTCATTGAACACAGAGCGGTTCTAATTACTCTTTAATCTTCATTGAACACAGAGCGGTGTCGAAGATGAAGCAGAGGTATGAGGTGGGACTGGAGAAGCTCGCCAGCGCCGCGTCCCAGGTGGCCGAGATGCAGAAGGAGCTGATTGACCTCCAACCCCAGCTGGTACAGGCCAGCAAGGACGTCGACGAGATAATGGTCGTCATTGAGAAGGACTCAATCGAGGTGGCCAAAGTAGAGAAGGTAAGGGCTGTAACTCTGGGTGTTGATAGTAGAAAAAGGCTAAAGTAGAACTTGCTTAAGTAGAAGAGGCTAAAGTGAAAAAGGTAACAGTCGAAAAGGCTGAAGAAGAAAAGGGTAAAATAGCATACCGTAAAAGCCCATTCATGCATCTTCCCGCTCAAACGTCAGGGGTATAAAAATGGTATGAAATTTTGCCATTTTGTGTATGTGCACTTCATATGTCAGGTCAAAATAACAAGTTTTACAATGAAAATTACCGCCAGTACAATTGCGACCCCATCCGATTCATTTTCCGATTCTATGACAAAATTATCTTGTTAAACATTTTAATTATATTAAATAATCCTGATATTAGAGTAGTTAAACATCGTTACCTTGCAGACTGCACATGCTAATCTTAAACAAAACTAAATGCACATGCATTAAGCCTGATTTCACAAAGTGATGTGACCTTAGGGATAAACTTTTTCCCAGAGCAATCTCATATATTTTGTTCTCTTGGTATCAAGGTCGTGAAAGCAGACGAAGCCGTTGCCAACGAGCAGGCAAAGGCGGCCAAAGCAATCAAAGACGAGTGCGACGCCGACCTCGCGGAGGCAATTCCAATCCTGAACTCGGCCTTGGAGGCGCTGAACACACTGACGCCGCAGGACATCACAATCGTCAAGAGCATGAAGAAGCCGCCGAACATCATCCGACTCGTCCTAGAGGCCGTCTGTGTGATCAAGGGCATCAAGCCGGACAGGGTTCCGGACCCAACCGGTTCCGGGAAGAAGATTGAGGATTACTGGGGGCCGTCGCAGAAGATCCTCGGTGACATGAAGTTCCTCGAGCAGCTGATCAACTTTGACAAGGTTGGTTGTTGTTGTTTTATTGTTGTGTTTTTTTGTATGAATTTTCCAACATACATCTCAATTACATTAAGATTTGATCAGTTCTACATACTTGAGTATCATATATATTCACTATTAATGTACGCGGTACCTGTAATTTTCCCATTTCTGAAAAAAAATCGCTGTTCTGTTATTTACATGTGTCTGCATTCAGTTAAACTGTTGAATATCATTTCTGGGGCACAACTTCATTTCAGGACAACATAAACCCAGCCTACATGAAACAAATCCGCACTAAATACATAACGAACCCGGACTTCGACCCTGACAAAGTGCGTGTTGCATCCACCGCCTGCGAAGGTTTGTGCAAGTGGATCACGGCGATGGAATCTTACGACAGGTTGGTGGAACTTGGGATGATTTTTTACTAGACATTATAAGCCTCGCTCTGGGAAATTGGGGCTTAATGCTTGTGTTTAAAGTGTCGTCCCAGATAAGCCTGTGCAGTCAACACAGGCTTATCAGGGTCGACACTTTCTGTCTGAGCTGGATTTTGCTAAGAAGAGACTTCCTTTAAACGACAAATACCATAAAAGCGGAAAGTGTCGTCCCTGATTAGCCTGTGCGGATTGTCACTTTACGCACATGCATTAAACCAAGTTTTCCCAGAACGAGGCTCATATGAAGAAAAGGCAAGCTATTAAGCTCACTCTCAATTGGTGTCTGTGCTAGGGTTAAGTTTTTACTCTAGTGTTAAATTTGTCAAAATTAAGAGTGTTTTTACACTCTGAAATTTACTCTTTATACGCATTACACCTTGAATTTACGTTCATTCTTTATATGCAGATTTTTGTTTTTTTTTGGTCAGCTAGGTTTTCATTATTCATATTGGTGAATGTTTCGGAAGTTAATAAATATTTGAAATATACATGTATTGAAAAAACATTTTAAAAAGCAAAGCCCAAATAAATTGTATTAATATATGCTACTTTAGGGGAAAAAAACGTTTGAAGTTAAGTAATTTGCTAAAATACTGGACCCAAAGAAAGCCAGACTTGAAAACAATAATTGATATACAGTAAAATCATTTATATTAGTTGGCATGAAATTTCGTGGTTTAAAAAAATGATGACTTTTTCATGGACACGTAAATTTGTGGATTTCTTATTTTGGAAAACAAAGAGAGCAAATATGCGTCTGTCGTTGTACAATGTTTGTGTTAAATTCGTGGATCGGTCAACCTACCAAATCTACAAAGAGTAATGTCCCACAAATGATAATGATTTAACAGTATATTACACTTTCAGAGTCGCCAAAGTTTTTGCGCTAAAGAAGATCGCATTGAAAATGCAGAGAAGAAAAGGAAGCTCAAATACATTTTAATAAGCTAGGTTACTTTAGGAAACAAAAGTTCAGAAATTTGAAAAAATATTTGCCCCAAAGAAAAAAAATGCCCCCAAAGAAAAATGTTGGCCCAAAAGAAAAATATTGGCCCCAAAGAAAGGCAAGTTTTCAAACAATCATTACACTTTTAGAGTCGCCAAAGTTGTTGCGCCAAAGAAGATTGCGCTGAAGAAAGCAGAGTCGGAACTGGCAACGGCCATGGCCTCACTGGAGAAGAAGCGAGCCTCGCTGAAGGAGGTCCAGGACAAGCTCAACAAGCTCACGGAGAAGCTCGCGTTCAACAAGCAGAAGAAAGTGGATCTCGAGAATCAGGTGGACATGTGCACGAAGAAACTAGCGCGAGCGGAGCAGCTCATTGGTGGGCTGGGAGGCGAGAAAGACAGGTGAGATATCAGTAATTGTTCAATAAATTGGAGGCATTTTAGAAAGGCTAGATATCAGTAAATTTTAGGTTATTAGAGGTGAGAAAGAAAGGTGAGTTATCAGTAATTTTTTTATGGTGACTTTTATCACTGAATTTATGGACTGCATTCCCCTGCTTATATTGTATGTATTGTTCCACTATATCTCTGTTGAAATCCCTTCAGAATGTCATCTTCTGTTGAAAACTTTTCAAAAATCAGGGCCCGAATTAACCAAACAATTCTTAGACTTAAGTCTAAAAATAAAGACCAGTTTTGGGAATATTCCAGAATCAACGAAATCAATAAAAATGATGTCCCTCAAATAATAATGATTTTAAAGTTATGAGAAAGATTGTTTATGGTTCCTGTGTTCCTTTACAGATGGGGTCTGGCTGCCAAGGCTCTAGGAGTGAAGTACACCAACTGTGTAGGAGACGTCCTGGTCTCATCTGGCATTGTGGCTTACCTCGGCTGTTTCACATCGGCATTCCGAACGGTACGCACTTTTGTATTATACTAAAAGCAAGATTATAAACAACCTGTGTGATATCCTGTCAAATCACTTTTATTTGTGCCACATTAATTTTCCATGGATTGGTCAATCCACGAATTTAACACAAACACAGCGGAAAATGACCAACGCAAATTCCTAATTTTTATTTTCCAAAATCAGAAATCCACGAATTTATGTGTAAATAGAAATGTCATTTTTAGAAAAACTGCGAAATGTCCTGCCCACAAATTATAAATGATTTTACAGTATGCTTAATAGCAAGATAATGAACAAAATCTGTGATATATCCGGAATTAAATGCTATTCACCCTTTGCATGCTGGGAAATTTGTCGTCTGCTAAAATGTCGTCTGCTGAATTTCTAAAATTAGCATTTTCTTCCATTTTTTTTCTAAGACCACTATCAGAATAGCAAACAGTTTGGATCCTGATGAGACGCCACGTTCTGTGGCGTCTCATCTGGATCCAAACTGTTTGCAAAGGCCTTCAAAATCCGGTTCCAGCGCTCAAAGGGTTAA
>VMBQ01002290.1:77550-105095 GCA_007657795.1 Dreissena rostriformis
CTGACTGTGTTATAAATTTACAGTTGTAACTCCTAGAAATAAAACCGAAACATCAAAGATCTTTGATGTCTGCCGACACCATTGACAGGTGTTAATGTAAATAACCGCTTGCAGAGGGGTAGGTTTAATTGATGTCATTCGGTAACGCTGTTGTGATTGTCAAAGACTTGCGTACATAACTGGTTTTTGTTTTTTTTTTAACTGGAATTTGATTGCAAGGTAATTATTATGTAAAGTCTAGAAGGATTTTTGTTTTATTAAATGTGAAAAGACGTTGCCATGGGTGTCACGCGCTGTAAGCCGATGACGTCAAGCTGTTACCATCGCAGAGTGTTGAGCATGTGGGCGTTTTGTTTGTTGCACTTTGTGTAAACTAGACACCGTGAAGGCGCGAAAAACCAGATTGAACTGAATTCTATTGTGATAGTTCATAATGGTTTGATAATTTGTTTAGAAACCATATGACACCTATAACATTCAAACACTTGGTAGATTCTTTCTGCAAATTGGTACCGACTTGCCATAAAAGACTTTATTTATTCATTATCACTTTTACATGAAATGGATCAATACCATACGTTTATGTTCAATTATATTATTTTTAGCGAACACGATGAACACCGCGTTACATATAATTGGTCCGCGGTGATTCGCGGTGTTCGCCTTATGGCAAACACCGCCGTGACATTTGATTTGAACACCCAATTGCCAATTACCTTGTTGATAAAAAACAAATTTTCTGTCAATAAAATGCAATTACTTAACCCCTTAGCAGCCGAGAAATGGGGGGGGGGCGCTATTATTTTTATCACTCCTTCATTTTATAATACGATAGGGGCGCGTTTATTAGGGCAGGAGCGTTTATTAGGATAAATACGGTATGTTTGTTTTATTTAAACAGATTAACACTCAAAATTATACCCTGATCCTTGACATTTTTATTTAAGTTGTAAAAACTGATGCGGTTATGGAAAGCTTGGAATTTCTACCATATTAGTTAACATTATTTGTTCAACACCTTATCAGCATTTATGTCTATTCTTATATCACATAATAAAAGCATTTTGTCGATCCCCGTCATCCTGGAAGAGACTTCTGTTTGTTTAAAGAGCCTCCGTCTGGGAAAACTGGGCTAAATGCATGTGCCTTAAGTGTTGTCCAAGATAAGTCTGCACAGTCTAATCAGGGACGACACTTTACACTTTTATCTAATTTTTCGTTAAAAGGAATTCTCTTCTCAACAAAAAATCCTGATCATGCGGAAAATATTGTCACTGATTAGCCAGTGCAGACTGCACAGGCTAAACTGGGATGACACTACGCACATGCATTAAGCCTTGTTTTTATAGAACCCAACTCTTTTGTATAAAATCAATGTCACTGATCCGATTCTGAATACATTGGATTTTTTATATATTTTTTTTAAACCTTGTCAACATTTGATGATATGTAATAATTGTATTGTGTCAATTCTTTGCCACGCAAGTCATCCTCAAATATGCTTCTGTTTGTTCTAATATCACATAGTAATTAAGTTGTGTCAATCCATTGCCACATATAATAATTGCATGGTCAATTTTTGCCACATATAATAATTGTATTGTGTCAATTCTTTGCCACATATTATAATTGCATTTTGTCAATTCTTTTTCCCCGTACAGTCATCCTGGAAGAAGCTGCTGTTTGGCCTCTGTTTCTTCCACGGGATAATCCAGGAGCGCCGCAAGTTCGGGCCCCTCGGCTGGAACATCCCGTACGAGTTCAACGAGACCGACCTCCGTATCAGTGTGCGACAGTTGAACATGTTCCTCAACGACTATGACGTATGTGCACTGTATTGTGTTTTTTTTTTTTTCTAAAATTAAATAAGTACATAAAATCAATTTTATAACATCATTAATATTTCACAGGATGAACTGTTAAAATATTAATAACAGTAAATGACTAAAACTTTGGCTGTCATCCTAGTGTAGTTGGTACAAACACTTCTCTCCATTGTGATTCAAGTTAAATTTGCCAAATCATAGAACATGTGAGCTTGGTTGTAGGTCACCATACTGTTACTTTGAGCTACTCTGGTTTCTCCCCATAACACACAAGAACCACTGGAAAATAGAACATGTTTTGTTCAAATCTACAATGGCTGGATATTGGTGCTGCTATTCAAAACATGGTTCAAACTTTCACAAGTCTAGTAGGTTAATAAGGAAGGAATGCAGTGACACATACTGAATCCTTACATAATACAGTCTCAGGTGCAAAAGGATACGCCTTCCACACACAAGGTCGCTGTGGCATAGTGGATATGGTGTCTGCCTAGCCACTGGGAAGTCATTTAGTTCTTTAAGTTCTTTAGATCTCCCACAAATATATCAAGTACTTGTTCTACCCAGTAAACAGACTCAAGAACGTTTCAATAAGCCTTTGGCTTATGATGCAATCGATCTAAAACAAATAGGTTTTAACTTAATTTAGAGTCACTTACGATTTTCAGGACGTCCAATACGACGCCATCCGCTACCTTACCGGCGAGTGTAACTACGGTGGTCGTGTGACGGACGATCGTGACAGGCGCACGCTTCACAGCATCCTCAACAAGTTCTACTGCAAGGGCATCATTGAGGATGACAAGTACTTCTTCGACAACTCTGAGCTGTACTTTGCACCGCCAGATGGCGAGGTAAATATTTATTACTTTAAGTTATAATCATTATCCCCATAAATAATTAAATTTATTATATGCTTTCCGGTGGTTTATAGAGAAATATTAGTGAAATAAAACTGATATTTCACTGTTTCAAACAATGAAAAATAACACAGTGAAAAATATTGATATTTTTTGTCGAAATGACATCATTATTCGGGCGAAATTCTCCAGTTTAACTCTTTAACAATGTAAATAAACGGTGAAAAAAGCATAAAATAAAAAGAAAATTAGTTGGATTCGGTGGAATATGGAATGTAACGTAATTATGTAAACATATTTATTATTTAAAAAAAATCCCTTACATTTTATTAGAAGGGTTTTTTTACTTATAAA
Organism: Dreissena rostriformis; assembly: GCA_007657795.1. Classification (NCBI taxonomy): domain Eukaryota; kingdom Metazoa; phylum Mollusca; class Bivalvia; order Myida; family Dreissenidae; genus Dreissena; species Dreissena rostriformis. The sequence continues at coordinate 80,591 of VMBQ01002290.1, forward strand.
AAAACCCCATAATTTGAACTCTTTTCTGGATTAAATTAAGTGAATTGAAAAAAATATCTTGTTTTGATTTTGACAAAAATATCGTTGTTTTATGCACATACTTGGAATTGAAATGTTCCAAATTTGGCAATATTAAACTAAGTACATTGCAGGTCTAAAACTTAAAACATTTTCAGTATGAGACCTACATCGAGTACATCAAGAGTCTTAAGCATGTGCCTAAAGTGTCATCACAGATTAGCCTGTGAAGTCTGCACAGGCTAATCAGGGACAACACTTCCCGCCTTAACTGGATTTTTGTTGAGATGAGACCCTCTTTAAACAAAAAATTCCATCAAAGCAGAAATCAGATAAGCCTGAGCAAACTGCACAGGCTAATCTGGGTCAACACTTTATGCACATGCACTTAGCCCAGTTTTCCCAGAGTGAGGCTCAACTGATGTACAATAATCCTGTACTTCAACATTTTCAGTATGAGACGTATATTGAGTACATCAAGAGTCTGCCGCACAATGCCAAGCCGGGAATCTTCGGCATGCACGACAACGCGGATATCACCAAGGATCAGGCGGAGACCCGTATACTCTTTGAAAACATTCTTCTCACCCAGGTATTGTGAGGTTACTAACTTTTTTGCGTTGAAAATATGCCCCGTGGCTTTTTGCCTTTTAGAGAATAGCCATTTTTCACAATTTCCCACCTCAAATTTCTCACAATTTTAAAAAGTGTGTGACTCAATTTTTCACAATTTAAAAAAGTTTGCGACTTATTTTTTCACAATTTAAAAAAGTTAGTGACTCGATTTTTCACAATTTTGAAAAGTTTGCGACTTATTTTTTCACTATTTTAAAAAGTTTGTGAATAGTTTTTTTCTTCAAAAACTGAGGAGCCCGAGTATTGCAGTGCATTTGTTTTACTGATTGCTTTCTGTTGCTGGTAAGAGAAAAGAAAAGCTATATGTCTATGACATATTTCTGGTTCGGCTTTGAGATGGTGTTTTTTTGTTTTTTTTTATCAAACTGAAAAAAATCTCTTATTCAGAGAGCATGAGCTTAAAAAAACTTGAGTATTTTCTGCTTATTGAATATAAATACAGTGTTTGGAAATAATTTTGTCTCAAGAATGAATGAATTATTTGGTCACAAAAGAGATAAGTATTTTCTGCTTATTGTATATAAATATAGTGTTTGGAAATAATTATATAAAAAAATGTTTTTGGCCCGAATAGTGAATCAATGTTTCTAAGAATTTGTATTCTGCATTTATTTTGTGTTTTTTTGCAAAATTGTACAGTTATACTGAGCTTGATAGAAGAGCAAAATTTGCACTTAGGTGCAGCTATTTTAACAACTTGATTAATGAGGCATTGGTATTTTTTTCACGAAATAAAATCTTGTATGGAGAGAATTTTTGTATTTTGTTCTTGGTGGTGTTACGGCCGAATTTGATCAAATGTTGACCGATATAAATTATATTGTACAGTGAACCTATGGTGAACGTGATAAGCTTATATCAAAGTATATATATATATATATATATCTTTATTGTAAATGTTATGAATGTCTGTATAACTATAACAATAACCATTACATAAATTATTAATGTGTGATATAATCATTTGAGTTTCTTTGTTTTGTTTGGTTTATTTGTCTTTGTGTTATTTGTGAAATTATTTTGTAATTAAAATGTGTATTTAAGTATATGAAAAATCTTCTAAAATTAAGTTATGCAAAATCATATATCAAGAGAAAATTATAGTTCAAAACTATGTTTAAATAAAATCATGACTATTAATGAATTGCTTGAATTTTGGTAAATCAAATTAAAGTGTGATTAAATATTTATGTATCACATTTGCATGTGATTGAATATGCAAATCGCATTTTGTGTGATTGAATATGTCAGTTAATAACATTCTTGTGTGATTGAATATGCAAATCACATTTGTGTGTGATTATATACGTCAGTTAATCACATTATTGGGTGATTGAATATGTCAGTTAATCACATTATTGTGTGATTGAATAGGTCAGTTAATGACATTCTTGTGTGATTGAATATGTGAGTAAATCACAATCCTATAATTTTAGTCCCAAGGAGAGGTCAGTTGAATTGTTGTTAACAGTTTCACATTGTTTTCACATGTTCTTTCGGAGAAGTTAATTATTCACTGATTGTTATGAAATTTCATGTTGATGATGTAGTTGTTAATTTGGTTTATTTCCATTTTATTCTTGACATTTTAAATGTAAAATTACTGTATTTAAAGGGACTGAACTCTGGATGGCCTAATCGTAAAAATAGAACATTGGCAAAAATGTTAGTTTAGTTCTGTTAGTTTAAAAATTTTAACATTTTGCTTTTCTTGTAGAATTAAGCCATTTACATTTACTACAATTTTGTGCATACCTGAAATACTATGACTTTGTGTAGTCTTTGTCTTTTTACATCCAAGGAAAAAAGTCCTATTTTTAAGCATGAATTACTTATATGCTCAAGGAAAGTGATGTAATTGATTTTCGATTTTAATTTTGAATACAGTTAATGACAGTAAAAAAAGTATCCTGTCCTTTACAATTTATGATTGATTTTGCCAATTATTTGTTGTTAAGGCGTTACTAAATGTTGCACATTGCTATAACCATCTAGATTTCAGTTTCTTTAAATTTTAAACTTTTCAGTTATACTGCAATACTTAAAAAATATCACTAATGGTAGAATGATAAGAAACCTTTATGGCAAAGGGCTTAATCCTTTTTATTTCATATGTTATGAAATGTTCCTGACCATATTTATCAAATGTATCTGTTCTTTTCATCCCTTGGTGGTACCATTATTGGGCCTGTCGTCATGTATACGTTGTCATTGGTAACAAAACTTGCACTTTTGTAACACAATCTTGAAATCTTCATTTTCTTTCACATATGGTTTGGTTGACAGAAACGGGTAAGATTTCTTCCATAGAAATCCTCTCGATATTAGAAATGTATCCAATGCATGTATTCTCATATGTTAGCTTCGAAACCATTATTACTTAGCATTTGACTTTCTCTCCTGGGCTACAATACACCTTCTCTTTTGGGCTACAATACACTGATTTTTACAACAAATTCATTTTCAGTTCAGTGTTTTGTTGCTATAGAAGATGTATATTGAGCTGCTTTTAAGAATTCAAAATTTCCATTCTAGATGTCAAGCAGGTTTTAAAATGGAGGTCATTTTTCACAGGGCTGATTAGTCTAGAGTCTGTTGCATTAAATAAACAGTTGCATCATTTGAGAGATTTAATTAAATGATTATTAATGATTATTATAAAGCTTTACAGATGAATAAAAGAAAAGCAATAATAATAGTTATAATAAGAGTAATGAAATAAAAATATTAATCATACAAAAAAATGTGTTAATAATAAAACTCATTGCAGCCATTCTAACTAGAAACTAGAATTTCAACCTGGTATTGGTATATTTTATAGTTTTTCAACAAGAAATTGGAATGATATTATTGTAAAGTATGTGAACACTATAGCAATGTATTGTAGCCCGACTGTATTTTGCATGGTTTTGGGCTGAATATAAACCTGCATAGGTCTTGTTATAAAGACTTATATAGAATAATAAATGTGTACAGTCTAGCTAGGATATAGATAATTCTCTAGCTACTATTCCTGAAAAAACCTTAAGTTCTAGCTAAACTGTATTTTTCCTACCTTCTGTTCCTGTAAAACCCATAGTTGTATATACATGTATAAATTCTGGCTTAGATATACAACGCTTTGGCTACTATTCCTGTAAAAAACATAGTCATATATATATATATACATTCTGGCTTAGATATAAAACGCCCAAGCTACTGTTCCTTATGACCATTTTATCGGCTAAGATATTTTACCCCTTAGCCTGCTATTATTCTTGTAAAAAGTATAGTCTGACCTCATTAAAATCTTCGCGGTTGTCGGCATTTTCGTGTACATGCAAGAGTACTTTACTGTAAAATCATTATTTGTTGTGGGACATTAATTTTTGATGATTTCGTGGGTTGACCAAAATGCATAAAATTAACACAAAGACATCGAAAAATGCCCAGCTCAAATTTTTCTACTTTAAAAAAAAAAATCAAAAAAAAATCAGTCATCCTTTAATTTACATTTCCACAAAAAAAGTTATTTTTTTAAACCAACAAAATTTCATTCCAACAAGTATAAATGATTTTACAATATATGTTACTTTTAGCAGTTTCAATATCAGAACAGTCATCATACTGCACTCTTACGGCCATCAATCTGGATATATTTGCTGAAAGTCCTTATAATGTACTCGTAAACAATAGGCCCAGAAGGGTGAACTAATCTGCAGAACAAGAAAACTGATAGTCCAGAATTGCATTGCTTTTAAATTACGTAAAAGACCTGCGGAAATTGATTTCATGAGGGAATGTTGGTCGGTGTAAATTATATTCAGTCATGTTTTAATGAAAAATTTCGTAATATGAAGCCTTTTCAATTTCCTTTCAAGTTTTTTATAATTTGCTCTCAAGAGTAAGTCTTTGGGTACGAAGTTCCAATTTTGCATGTCGATCAGTTTTGAATGTTGATTTTCTCACTGGATCTGGGTCAGTTAAGAAATACAGCATAACTAAAAGATAAGCGTTGTGACCAAAAATGTACACAACATTTTTACGTGAACACAAAATGTGGAGCGTAAGGCATGTTTGGAGAAGTTATATACATATTTTTACTTGATTTTAAAGATATACATTATTTGTCATCTATTATTTAAACTCATATTACATAACAAGTAAATATATATATATAATCTTGCTTGTAACCGTTTTATAAGTACTAGAAGATAAATATTACAATTAGAAAAATCAAATAATTGCTAGTGCAACATGTATGCAAGTACTTATTTTATACTCATAGCTTTAGTTGCCTCTAGTTTAGAAACATTTCCTAGTTGTTATGCAACTCTATTTTAAAGCCAGTCCTATTTAGAAATAATGATAACCATTGCAATTTTATTAATAGTTCAAAATGAATAAGGTTTTTAAAGAAATGTGTAATTGGTTTACGTTATCATTTCTATAGAGTATAGAATTTCAAATGAAGAACATGGTAAATTAAATGTCAAGAAAATGTCAATGTGTTGTAATGTAATGATGTTTCGAAACCATCACAATGTGGGCAAATGCCTCACGTGTTGATATAAAGTACTATGAAAATATCTGGCTATTAGCACCTGGTTGCACACACGGGCAAAGATTGAGTCGCGTTCTGGGAAAACTGGGCTTAATGAATTAGCGTAAAGTGTCATCCCAGATTAGCTTGTGCAGTCTGCACAGGCTTATCAACGACGACACTTTCTGCTTGTATAGATTTATTTTTTTTAAAAGAGGGCTCTACTAAACGAAAATCAACTTTAGGCGGAAAGTGTCCTCCTTGATTAGCCTGTGCGGACTCTACAGGCTAATCTGGGACGACACTTAATGAGCATGCATTAAGCATGGTTTTCCCAGAACAAGGTTTGATTATTGCAAGTGTTACATGGAATGAAATTTTACGCACTTTATTTCATTGCATTGGAAGCACAGTATACCTATTGGCTGTTTGTAAGGAATGAATTTGTTCACCTTTTTTTCCGGTGAACAGATAGGTTTTGTACTCGTGAAATGTGCAGAAAAATTAGCAGCGTTTTTTTTTAATATAAAGCTTTTCAATATAATATACATATATATTATATAGCGTAATAATTGTTTTGCTTATTGCTTTTTTACAAAGCATGGTTAAATATGCTTCAATCACTATTATTAGTATTAAGGTTATTTTTTACTAAAAATTAGTTTTTAAAACTTCTAATAATACTGTGCTTTACTTGCATTCCCATAAGTTGTATGTGTATCTTCAAATACAAATTTATGCTTATAAATGGGTTTCATGTAATTCATTATTCAAATCAAGTTTATTCTAATTTGTCTATATTTATTTATGCTTTCAAATAATTGCTTTATAACAAATGCTTCTGAGCCAAATGCGATTTCATTTATTGTTCAGTGTGTCATGTTTTATTATTGTTTACATATTGTACTTTTCTTGACATAATTACTTTGCAAAACATCAAAAATGCTTACTTTGGTTTTCAGGATTTTTTGCACACATAATGCATTTTAAATCGCTTGATAATGTATCATAATGAAAAGAAATACATGTGTAAACATATCATAAGGTAGAACTCGAATGAACCAGAGGTTGTCATTGTTAATTCATACAACAGGCGCACGTTGTTATGCAAGACCCCTTTCCGGAGCAGATTTAGGAAACTATAAGTCATATCAGCCTCTTACAATATTTATTTCACACATATTTGAAGAACAAGTGCATGAGTTTACAGGGCGATTGAAAATTGTAAGGCACTCGTCCTGCAGGACTAGTGCAGTCCTCAAATATTTTTGTCTCCTGGGCCCGTATTCACAAAGCAAATTCTTACACTTAAGTCTAAGAATAAAGAATATTCTTTAAATTTGAATACATGTATACAAGAACTGCTTTAGTTTTGAGTCAAACTTTGCATTAATCACCTCTATACCATTCTTCATGTAGAACATTTTGTTAATGACATAATCACCAGTGGAAGCCTGTATATATTCAAACACTGAAGGCATTTTTCTTGGTTCTAAGTCTAAGAATGGGTAAAGCGCAAGTTGAAAATAACTTAATTACCGCCACTTTCCTTGCACCTCCAGGCCAGGGCCTCATCAGGTGGTGGCCGCTCGACAGACGACATAGTAGACGAAGTTGCAGCGGACATTGTCAGCAAACTGCCGCCGAACTTTGACACCGACGCAGCGCTGCGCCGGTTCCCAACCTCGTACAAGCAGAGCATGAACACGGTGCTCGTGCAGGAAATGGTGCGGTTTAACCGTCTGTTGTCAGTCATCCGGAGCAGTTTGGTTAACATCCGGAAGGCCATTAAGGTATGTACGGTAATCTGGTTTTTTAGTTTAAACCTGTTTATTTCAGCTTAATTGAACCGAACACCTAAGGCTTTTTTTAACGGTCTTAAGTCAGTTTCCTGGGTAGAACCAGTACTTGATGTCTTTGGTGGTGATATAAACAATGCTTTCACAGTGGGGATCGAACATGTGACCTCCCGGACGCTATGGTAACCTGATAAGGCCTTTTTCCAATGTTTCCGAAGCTAAATGTAGCTTATTTTTCCAATTTTAAGAAAAAAAATCCAATACTTATAAATATAGCAATTAAAATACTTTATATATAAAGCTTTATATATCTTATAATTGTCGAAATTGCTTCCCCATGATGTTTCTACCATGTATTGACCTTATGAACCATGCTTGCAGGGTCTGGTGGTAATGTCGGCTGACCTTGAGGAGGTGACCTTGAGCATCCTGAAGGGCAAGCCCCCCGTCATGTGGATGAAGCGCTCATACCCGTCCCTGAAGCCCCTCGGCTCCTATGTGAATGACTTCCTCGCTAGACTGGCCTTCCTTCAGGTGACACGGAGCAGCTTTCAGTATTTTTATTGAAAAGGCTGTCTGTAAAATCATAATTATTCGTGGGACATTAATTTTCGTTGATTTCATGAGTTGACGGAACGCTTTGGTAAATGACCGACGCTGATTCATCTTTTATTTCCAAAGTCAAAAAAATCTTCAAATGCTCGTGCCCACAAAAGTCATTTTCATGCCGGTGAATATACATGATTTTACAGCATTTCATTTCAATGACTTATGTTGCTTTCTTAAGTTGACTGCCAACAGCCTTTAGTAATTCAATTAAAAGACTTACTGTAAAATCATTATTATTTGTGGGACTTTAATTTTCGTTGATTTCATGGGTTAACCGATCCGCAAATTTAACACAAACGCATCAGAAAATGACGGACACAATTTCCTCTTTTTTTCCAAAATAAGAAATCCCCAAATGCACGTGTCCACAAAAAGTCGCTTTTTTTTAAACCATGAAATGTCATGCCAACGAATATAAATTGATTTTACAGTATTGCAGTTTAAAGACTTGTGCTGCTTTCTTAAGTAGACTGCCAACAGCTATCAGTATTTGAGTTACAACTGAGATTTTAGTGGGGATGGAACCCATGACCTCCCGGTCACTAGGGAGACACCATATCAATATTTGTTCAGCATGCCTTCAAAATTATGTCCTGTAAGACTTAACATTACATGTTATGTATGGATGGTTTACAGGACTGGTACGATAACGGGGCACCGCCAGTGTTCTGGATCGCAGGCTTCTACTTCACGCAGGCTTTCCTGACAGGCGCCCAGCAGAATTACGCCCGTAAATACACGATACCCATTGACCTGCTCGCCTTCGACTACGAGATCCTGACGGATAAAGAGTACACCACGCCACCCGATGACGGTGGGTAGCAGGCGTTATTTTAATATGAGACTTGCTCTGGTAAAATGGGGTTTAATACATGTGCGTAGCCATTTCACTATGCGCAATCAAATAATCCGGGTCATTGGAAAGCATCATTTTGTATTCAAAAGAGGAAGCGTCAAAATGATACGGATCATAGGTTGCATATCACTATATTTTTCTGACAATTTTGTAATTTTCTAGCAACAAAGAAAACAATCCCTGTGCATTTCGTGTAAAGCATATCATAAGACAATATCCCTTGTATACCACATATGTACCTCACATAAACTTCAGACTACATTCGACCCAATCTTTGCTTTTAGTCAGGTGTTTATGCCAAAGTCGATTCAGGATGTACATCACTATCAGACAACAAATCATTATCAGACAACAAACGCCAAGTTTTACTTTAATTCAAGTGTCTATGTGGAAGTAAGCTAAGGATTAACATCTCATAAATTTCAGAATGCAAACCCAGGGTGTTTTTTTTTTCAACATTTTTGGAATGGGGTATGGGCTTTTTGGATTGGAAATTTTGACTAAAATTGGGAAATTGGTGTATTTATTTTATGTGTATTATTATTTGTTGTTCTTTTAATACCTATAATTAGGAATTTTAGGGGGTCATTTGGGAAAAATATATCCTTTTGGATATTGGGAATGAGGCTGAATTTTGGCACCAAATTTGACCACTTAAACCCCAAGTTTTACTTTTCTCCAGGTGTCTACGTGAAGGGTCTATACTTGGAGGGAGCTCGCTGGGACAGGAAGACCCACCTTCTGGGCGAGTCTATGCCCAAGATTCTCTTCGATCCAGTGCCTGTGGTAAGATAATGTTCAAAATAAGAATGAATTGTTTTTTTGCAAAGATGGAGCACATTCTTAGAAAAAAACAGCCATATTAACATGCTGATCTCTGCTTAATATACCGGTAATACTTTTAATAGACTCAACTGAATCTAGACCACCTATATCTTTCTTCTCCCTTCCACATAATACTCTGAAACCATATTTCTTTCAGATGCATTTGAATGAGTGAAAATTATCAAATCTTTATGTTTCTTTTATACCTTATGATAAAATATGACATTTCTGCAATGTAATAACAGCAGTGAAAAGAACAAAATTGTTCTTTTCACCGGTGAAAAGAACAAATGTTCAGAATTCCTTTTTCTATTTTTAGATTATTATATTAAGATGTACTTCCCTTGTTTATATCCTTGTTTATATTTTTTCTATGATCACGAGTAAAATAAAATCGATATTCCACCGAATCCAACAAATTTTCTTTTAATTTTATGTTTTTTTTATCGTTTATTTACATTGTAAAAGAGTTTAACTGAAGAATTTCCCTGGAATAATGACGTCATTTCGTCAACAAAATGACGTCATTTCGTAAACAAAATGATGTCATTTCATTGTATTGAGGCACGCCACGGAAGAGAGGGTCACTTTTCAGCAAAAGGGAAATTATTATTAATTATTTTCTTGAAAAAGGGGCATAAAAGAAACAGAAAATTTGTTCATGTCAGTGTAAGATTGTTGTTTGTTATTTCACTCGTGATCATAGAAAAATAATATTTTCACTCGTGGCTGCGCCACTCGTGAAAATATATTTTCTATTATCACTCGTGAAATAACAAACAGTCTTACATTGACATGAACAAACTTCCTCTATTTGTTTGTGTGGCTGTAAAATGAATGTTTTCAGAAATAAAATGTTATGAACAAAAAAGAAACATTTAAAATGGCTAATATGCAACCAGCATAAAACCAGTACAACCTGCGAGTGAGTAACGCAAGTACCTCTTAGGGCTGTTTAGGTTTTATGCTGTTTGCTGCTAATCAGTATCTTAGGGTTTTAAAAGAAGCCTAAAAAACTGAAATCTTTTAAGAAAGGTCTTTTATTGAATTTGATTTTCAAAATGACAACAAACGAGCTAAAATGTATATCTTATAGGTAAAGGGATAATCTGCATTCAAGTGTGAACTTTTTTATGGAATGATTAATAACATTTGAGGGCTGTATCCTCAAAATTTGTATGGAAATTATTGCCCACGTTGTTTAAAAAAAAAATAAAAAAAAACACCCTGGCACAGGAAATCTGAGAGGAGGTACTTTAGGAGTCTTTCTGTCTGTCGGTTTGTTAGTCAGTCGGTCCGTCCATATAAAATGCCATAAGTTTGTGGATTGACAACTTCCATATTTCTCAAGCAATGATACTTAATAAAAAAATATATCATCACATGCATCAAAGATGTGCACAGCTTATCAGGGGCTAAGGTGGAAAGTGTCAGCCCTGGTTAGCCTGTGCAGACTGCACTGGCTAATCTGGGACCACACTTTAGGCACATGCAGTAAGCCCAGTTTTCCCAGTATCACCTCTGCCCAAATGTTTGAGTGGAGTTGCATATATTCATGTCAAAACCGGAATAAGTCATAATGGTTTCAAATCAAACGGTCGAAACCTGAAAACAAATTCCATTTCAGATCTGGTGTAAGCCGTGCAAGCGTGCAGACCTGGTGGAGAAGGGCGTCTACCACATCCCCGTGTACAAGACGAGCGAGCGTCGCGGTGTGCTATCGACCACTGGTCACTCCACCAACTACGTGATCGGGATGCTCATCCCGACCGACAAGCCCGAAGACCACTGGGTCCAGCGGGGAGTGGCCATGCTCTGCCAGCTCGACAACTAAACGGGCTTGGGCTCAAGTTTAGTTGTCGTCCGCTGGTAGACCATTGAATTTAAGTAAAAAAAATAGAGAAACATTTCAGCCACTCGTAAGTTGTGAATTTTCCGCTACTTTTGGTCCTGTTCTTTGGGTATGAATTTTGGCAATTTTAAAAGATTTTTTTTTTGTTTTCTTTCCTTTCAAATTTGTTTTACATATCCTTGAATAGGGCACCCAGTCGGTATTCGTGATTCTGTCCATAATATACACGAGATCTATATTGTGATCTTTTGGTGGACTGACCAATGCTTTTTTTTTGTGCAACTTACACTTGCATCACTATTTTAAACTATTTATTTGTATTTGTTTTGACACAGACTTTTATATTATAAGTGCATTTATATGATTAAATAAACAATTAGACTTAAGTATAGTGTGCTTTTTGCAGTTTATTGTTTTTTTCCGAACATTTGTTTGCTAATAATGTGTGTTATTTGAAATGTATTTTAAGTTTATGAACACTGTTATTTTGAACTATTTTTTTACAAAGTCCGTCCTTTATTATTATTATAATTACTATTTATTTCACAGTGAATTATCAACTAAATTATTTGTGATATATCTATAAAGGTGATACAGAATGGTTTCAGCAATAATTATTTACAAAATCTTTCTAAAAAGAAACTTTTTAAATAAGAGCTGTATTTCTTCAATTATTTAATAAACAAAAAAACGCAGAGAACATTATTTGGGAATTAAATTTTGTGTGTAATTATTTGTGTTTCACATAATGATTGTTGTACCTATATTTGATATTTGTCTGTGATAATTGTATATACATTCCAATTGTTGAAACTGTTATACACTACATGTTTATGTATCTGTGTGCTTAAAATGATATTCCAATCTTTGAGAGGTAACATATGATAATATTATATATTTTTATCTGAAATAGAACCTCACTGGCAATTATCTTAAACAAAAAGGCAACCTCAAATGATGTTTTATTGGAAACAATTTCAAAAAAAGACTCCCAAAAATTGTTTTGTAAATGTTACAAACAATTTCAAAACTATTGTTTAATGGACACAACTAGAAAATAGTTTAAAAGTTGTTGTTTATACCTGTGATAGTTTCATTTCAACTGCTGATGTTTCTAGTATTGTCTTTATTTGTTATTTTTTGAGGTTTTCCTTCTGTTTTTTTTTCAGTATTTATCTGATAAGCAGTATTGTGAATGTAGCCAAATTTTATCAAGAAAACTGCATACAAAAAAAACAATATTTTAGATAGAATAAAACAAGTTTTTTTTACACATACTAAATTGAAGAATTGCTGATATTGGTATGAATGTACTTTAGCCTTTAGTTGATGATTTGTAAGTAAAAGAATGTTTATCATTTGTCTTTAATTTCTTTAATAAATTGTCTGGTGAAAGTGTTTGCTTTTTAGTACAACACACAGAGAATGGCTGCAACGATCATAGCGATGAGCGTTAGTTTATATCTCTGGGCCACCTTTCAACAACTGCTAACTTGCAAAGGGTTTATATTAAGGGACTCGTTCAAAGTTCAGCAAAATGACAATCTTTTTAGCTCACTTGTCACAAAGTGACACGGTGAGCTTACCGGTATGTGATCGTGTGATGTCCGGCGTCCGCCGTGCGTGTTTGCGTGCGTACGTCAACAATTTGTTTGTGTAGACAGAAGAGGTCACAGTTTTCATCCAAACTTTATGAAATTTGGTCAGAATGTTTATCTTGATGAAATCTGGGGTGGGATTGTATTTGGGTCATCTAGGTCGCTAGGTCACATAATAGAAAAACTTTGTGTAGACAATAGAGGTCACAGTTTTCATCAAATCTTTATGAAATTTGGTCAGAATGTTTATCTTGATGAAATCTGGATTGGGATTGTATTTGGGTCATCATGGTCAGAAACTAGGTCACTAGGTCAAATCATAGAAAAACCTTGTGTAGACAATAGAGGTCACAGTTTTCATCAGATCTTAGTGAAATATGGTCAGAATGTTTGTCTTGTTAAAATCTGGGTTGGGATCGAATTTGGGTCATCTAGGGTCAAAAACTAGGTCACTAGGTCAAAGTTAAAAAAAAAATGTGTAGACAGTAGAGGTCACAGTTTGCATCCAATCTTAATAAAATGTGGCCAGAATGTTAATCTTGATGAAATCTGGGTCGGGATTGTTTTTGGGTCATCTGGGGTAAAAAACAAGGTCACTAGGTCAAATCATAGAAAAACTTTGTGTAGACAATAGAGGTCACAGTTTCCATCAGATCTTTATGAAACTTGGTNCTTGTACGGTCTTAATTGCGTTATTGTGCTCATGGAGCCCTATAAATATGTGTCGAGTCAACATACTTCCATACAATTGTCGCGTGTTCTTATACAGGTTTCATAGCGTTGGAGAACTAATACGCCCCAATAAATCTGCGTCAAGACAATGTTCACACCTTGCTTATACGGTTGAATTCGGGTTTAATCAGTGATGGATACCTTTTTTTATCTGCGCTCAGTTTACATTCACATGCGCTTATACGGTCATAGTTGCATATTATATAGCTGATGGAACCCTATCAATATGCATCGAGTCTATTCATTGAGGTCGTTAATTAATTATAAGCAATTAATTGCTTCAAATAATTAATAAAATTATATTAAATTGCATCCATACAATATTCGCATGTTTTATACGGATTTAATAGCGTTGGGGAACTAATGAACCACTATTACCGGTTATCTGCGTCTAGACATCGTGCGTATACTGCTAAATTCGGGTTTTATAAATAAACGATTCCTATTAATAGCGATAAATTAACAATCACATGTGCGTATACGACCTTTATTTTCGTATAGAAGTAATGTACCGTTACAAGTAATGGAGCTATTGTCGTATAGAACTCATTGCAAGATATCAACACTCACTTAATAATAGAATGTTAATGCACTCTCGGTACATCCGAACGTGTTCGAATTTCAAATCAGCCACAAGTGGGAGCAAGAACGAAGGGCGCCGTTCGATCCCGTAAAGCAACGTCTTTTAAAGGAAAATAAACAGCCTCGTGGTCGGAGTTCAACTTCATACAGAAGACAGAGAGGCCAGAAACCCGCTGTAAGACGTCATGCGCAATGCCAAACATTCCAGTAAAGACGTTCAACTCGTTGAAAAGTATATACGGTATATGTTCACCAAATTCTGTCCATAAAGACCATGCAACCAGGAGTCCACCCTTTCCCAGTCGCTTTTAGTCAGCGAACTCCGGGTTGCATAAGGGGACGATGACATTTTATCATATCTCAGCAGTTGTGAAGTTTTGTTTTTAAGAGAAACATGACTATCGATTGACAATAACAATAATCTAGAAGTTAGTGGATTTGTAAACTACCATCTATTTGGATAAAACTAAAAAGCGAAACAAACCAGGCGATGCATTTGAGGTACCTCGTTTATAATAAAAATTATTTTAAAAATTAAACTACTTTTGTTGATAAGAATACAAACGGTATTGTTTGGATAGAATCGATAAGAAGCTTTTTCTGACAATAAATATGTTGATATGTGCCACGTGTATACGCCACCGAAAGCTACACGGTCTTTTTTTATAAACTTGATCATTTAGGTTATGTATTCATTTAAGGTGACTTGAATAGTCATACTTCTAATGAACACGATAAAAGTTGGTATGATGAATGTGTTGCTGACAATCAGCAGTATGTATATAATGATTACAAAATCTCACATCGTCTTAGTAAAGGTCACGTAATAGAATATTGCGGCATAAATGTAATACAACGTTTTCATGAAACATGTGTTTTAATTGAGAATGGGAGATTAAGAAATGATTTGTTGGGAGAAGTAAACCTAAGAAATGTCATGTGAAGGTTATCCGTCGAATGCAGGTATGCAGGGTTTCAACAGTTATCCTTCGCAATGAAACCAATATCGGATCCTGCTCAGACTGTTTGAACGCAGATGGTTAGGGATCATGTGTTAACTGGACGCAGATTGGCATGAAGTACATTACATTTCACGTATTTAATACAATTAAGAGCGGATAAGCACATGCTAATGTAATCTGCGGGGTCCAACACATATACATCTAAAAGGAACACATGCAGACTGATAAGAACCTTCATAGATTGTTTGGACGTAGATGATAGATGTTCGTAACTCATTTAATGCAATACAGCCCGACCCCGTATATGCACCCTCTATGTTTTTTTCCCCGCGACATTAATCGTTAGGGGTCCATTAGTTCTATATTATATTGTTATAATGCATAAAGCCCGTATTAGCGTATGTGTATGTCAACTGGTGTAGATTCATAGGGCCTCATAAGTTCTCACCCGGAATTTAAAAACATATTAAACCCCGTGAAGATTGTACGGATGCAGACGAATATAGTTCATTAAATAAACATCGCAAAAATAATCGTTGAGTATACATCTACTGTAGATCCATGAGATCTGTTCCGGAGAAAACACCTCTCTATGGGATACCAAAGGGGTCTAAATTTTAACTTCTGCTGCAGTAGACAAAAATGCTGCTCGAGCAGCAATTTTCTGCCCGAGCAGCATTTTTTTCTGCTGTAGCAGAAGTTAATGTTTAGACCCCTTTGGTATCCCATACCTCTCAACAATACTGAAAATACTCAACTTCTGATGACGCAGTACACACTGGGTTATACACTGGATTACAGTCTGCGCTGTACAATCAATAGTTTAGTCTGCACCTAACTCTGATCCAGTTTCGCGGGATATTAAACGTGCATGCCCTAATTAGGTTACTAGAGACGAGACAGTTTGCACCTTGAAATCAAGAAATGTGTGTTATTTTTTTTAAGTTTATGACATTTTCGTAGTATTTCACGCACACGTGGCAGGTGTTGGTAGTCGTTAAACACACATTTGCATCACTTGGGACCTGTGGAACTGTGAGCATTGCTGGTTTTTGAGGCTTGCTTGATTATTGATAAAGTTGATTGCTCGCGACATCCGTGCTTCTCGTCATTGGTCATTGGGCGCTTCATTACTCCGACAACTTGGCATCAAGTACAGTAAGTAGCATACAGAGAGAGACAGAAGAAAGGCAGCACATCAACTGGCAGGTTTGCAATGTTTGTTTGTGTTCAGTGATTTTTTTTACTTTATATTTTACCTGTGGCTTTTGGATTGGCAAAAAGGGTCGCCAGACAACTCGCCCCAAAGCCAACTTTCCCCAAGACTACTCGCCCCAAAATATGCTCAACTCGCCCCACATTTTTTAGACAACTCGCCCCAATCGAAGACGACTCGCCCCAAATTAAATGACACCCCGCAGCGAATTATTTCGTCATAAACATGTAGTGTTTACGCCGGTAAGCTATTCGTGGGTTTCGTCTACAACAACAGCAACTACTAGTAATGACACTTACTAATGTACTCACCGGGTCATCGACCGGAAACTCGTCAGAATGGCACAAGGCGTCCTCGGCAGTACACACTGCGAGGGAAACACTCGTCTTCTATTGTCGGCTACACGCCACTAATCCTCCAGGGAAACACACACAGTCACAGGCTTATACTCACCGTCACAGGCTCACATACACAGGTTCAAAGTCACAGGCTTATCCTCCTGGAAATACTCACCTCAGGGCAACAGACACAGGCTCACAGTCACATACTGATCCTGCTGGAAATACTCACCTCAGGGCAATGTTAACACTTATCCTCCTGGAAATACTTACCTCAGGGTAAACACATGCACTAACGTTCACATCCAGTGCAAGGGAGAGCGTCATAACGAGCGTTCCAATCCAGCTACACGCTGGTTCCCTATCACACAACACATGCATGTTTACGGGCTGGGCACTGCGCGCGGCACAACAAACACAACGTTTTAATGAGCAAGCATTGAAAAGACAATTCAAAATATTATCAAACATTTCAAACATTTATAATAATGATAAAGCATAACAAACGCACAGGTTATAATTAGCCATGATTTATAACACGTCATTTGATTTCAAACACAAGGGTTCAAACATTTCTAATAATGAGAAACAATTACAAATGAGCAATGATTTCTAACACTTTGCAATTTTTCAATTTTTACACATTCAAATATTGACAACTCCGNCATTTTAATTGATATATAAGCAAAAGACGTTTTTGTTACGTTTTAGATTTAAAATCCAGCTTCTAGAAATGGGTCCCATCTCCTGGGCTTTCACATTTGTTTCATTTTATCTTTAACTCTGTTTGAATTATCATTTTAAACTAGGTCAACTAATTGTAATGTCAGTAAATTAATGTAATAATGTTTTTCACAAATATGAAAACTGCGAACAACTTTATACAACAATAGAATAACAACGATATGTCATGATACTTCTAGTTTTCGAAATAAGTCATTTTCGTCTTTGAATTGCTTGGACAATCTGAAATAAAGAAAATAAAGTAAAAATGCCTTAAAGTGTGTCCGTTTCATAATGGGAATTGGGATCCGGCACAAAATCTTTTATTTAGGAAGAGTGCTGTATCGGAAGATTTAGTGTAAAGTAACCTTTCAAAAATCGCATCAGATAAGATTCCAAATAATTGTAACAGATGACTGCTTTTTAAGTAAAAGTTACATAACAATATACACGAATTTATCAAATGGACGGAATATTTATATTGAAATTAAGCGTATTGGTTTGTGAAATATGGTTTAATATGTCACAAAATGTACACCAAAAAACGCGAGTTAATTTCCGGTCAAGTATTAATCGATTAATGCAGATGGTTG
Organism: Dreissena rostriformis; assembly: GCA_007657795.1. Classification (NCBI taxonomy): domain Eukaryota; kingdom Metazoa; phylum Mollusca; class Bivalvia; order Myida; family Dreissenidae; genus Dreissena; species Dreissena rostriformis. The sequence goes on from VMBQ01002290.1 coordinate 98,452, forward strand.
ACAATCGAATAGACCTGGATGGCGGATGTTTTGACGATAATGTGTTTCCAAAAAAGACGGAACAAAACAACTGGCACAGTGACACAGGTATTTACGAACAGAAGCAGATATGCCATAAGACGTTAAAGCACAGGGTTCACCTTTGCCTGATTTTCAAACTTGCAGTCGTTTAGTCGAATACAGACAAGTTAACATTACCGGATCAGTAGCGTAATAAAGTTGTTCTGGTGAAAGGAAATATATGTTTTGAGACTTCTTTTACACCAGTTTGATTAAATATTACCTTTGCTTACTGATTCAACACATAGTCTTATTTTAAAAATTCTGACAGTAAACACGCTATTTGAGCTGTCGAAATATGAACTGTGTTGTTAACAATGACCAAGTTACATTACCAGTTATAAATTATATTTATTTTTTATGCTCCCCCAAATTTTTTTTGGGGGGGGAGCATATAGTCGCTGCTTCGTCTGTCCGTGCGTCCGTCAGGATTTTTGTCCGGGCTATTTATCAGCAACTAATGACCGGAATTCAATGAAACTTTATGGGAAGCAGGGTTCCCTCTGGGCTTCAAAAAGTTGTCGCCACTTACTTCCGCCAAATTCCAAACGTTGTCGCCAAACAAGGGACACATTGATCAAAGACGATCATCTTTTAATAATACAAACTAAGCATTTTACAGAATGTTTAATAATTTGATTTAATAAAAGCACATTAAATAAGTTCATTATCAACAGCACATTTAAATACTAAATATTTAATAACAGCACATTTTATAAGTTATTGTTGTTCTTGTTGATGGACACCTCATAGGCAGCCTGCATATGTCGCCGCAGTTTGGGTGCTTCAGAAGCTTTCTGGTGATTTTAAAATTAAAAAAATGAAAATTATTAAATAGAAATATAATAGACTACGAATAGAATAATGTCAACATCAATGTAATAGTATGCTGCATAAATGTTTCAGAATTATTTATTTAAACATAGAATTATACAGATGTACATCTGGTTGATTTCCAGGTTCAGTTAAATAAATGTTTTCACACCTTTTTCTTCACAGAAAGATAGGATAATTGCCACCATCCATTCTTGTTGTCTGAAATAACACAAAACATATTTTTACAAGCTATCAACAACAATTCAACACATTCTTTATATGTCCGAATGTTGACATATCCGAAATATAGTACATCGAGTGAATGGCGTACTTTACATTTCAGAAATCATTGATATCTAATTAAAATATATCCTTGCCAGAATATATTAATAATGAAAGTATTTTAACAGAAATTCTCACAAATGCCTGATGAAACAAGTTTTCATGTGTTTTTGCAGAGAAATTGTAAAATGTGGATAAATGTTTTTGCATGGTATTGATTAAAGAAATAGCAGAGAATATTATGTCACATGTATATAGCACCAATCAATGTAAAATGTTTAATTATTGCCTTTACTCACACCGATTGGGCTAACAACAATTGATTCTAACCTTTTTAGCTCACCTATTATTATATATATATATTATATATGAGCTATTGTGATCGCCTTTTGTCCGTCTTGCGTCGTGCGGCGTCAACATTTACCTTGTTAACACTCTAGAGGCCACATTTATTGTCCAATTTTCATGAAACTTACTCAGAACATGTGTCCCAATAATATCTTGGACGAGTTCGAAAATGGTTTTGGTTGGTTGAAAAACATGGCCGCCAGGGGGCGTGGCAGTTTTCCTTATATGGCTATAGTAAAACCTTGTTAACACTCTAGAAGTCACATTTTTAGTCCAATCTTCATGAAACTTTGTCAGAACATGTGTCCCAAAAATATCTTGGACAAGTTGGAAAATGGTTCCGGTTGGTTGAAAAACATGGCTGCCAGGGGGCGTGGCAGTTTTCCTTATATGNAATGATTGTGTCTCAAGCAACTGAAACATTGTATATTAATTTTTGAGCATTCAAAATATACTCTTTGATTTCTTTCATTTGGTTCTCCCATGTTCAAACCATGCTTTGTTTCGGCAGCTGTTGTATAAAATGTTGTTTCTTTGGTTATCCATTCTATTAAGGTGACTGCATTTTCTACCTTTTGGTTCTCAGAAATCCAACGGTGGTATGTGATAATCATGCTTTCTGGCTTCTTTTCTATGCGCCAATAAAGGACCCCATCTTTCAAGTCATCTTCATGGCCAACTTCCTTCAGGTTTATGACTGCTAAATCCAGTAAGTCAGCAAACCTTTCAATTGATTTCTTGTTTTCTTCCTTCATAAATGGAAACTTTTCCAGATCTTCAAGATATCTGGCCACTTTCCGCCTGAACCCCTCATACTTACTTTCTTACCTATCTTTGGCTGCATTATAAGCTGTTGCTGAATAACCAAGGTCATCAATTACATGCAAAGCCGGTCCCTTTAAATACTGCCGCAGTTGTAACAACATATACTCTTCTGGCGCTGGTGCTACATCTACACACGCCATGAAAGCAAATTTCAAGCCTTCATATTTCATCACATATCCATAAAAAACTGGTATGGACACTCGTTTAAATGTTTTAACTACAGCTTGATGATTCCAGTGTTACACACAGTTCTACGGCTGCAGGGGTAGCGAAATCAAATGTCTGTGCTGCCCGAGTCGTACATTTGCTTGTCTGGGCAACTGATTTTTAGCTCTACTGGCCGAAGGCCGGAAGAGCTTATGTCATGGTGTNAACTGTACATATAGTGCAATTCTTGTCCGGACTATTTCTCCCCATCTACTGACTGGAGTTCAATGAAGCTTTTTCAAGTTTATGGTAAGCTTAACTACCTTGAGAAGATGCGCATGTTATAAGTGGGTTCTGGTTAGATGATTTATTTAGAGAGTTAAGGCCCTTTGAAATTTTTAAGTTGCTAAACCATGCATCGTTTTATTTTGTCCAAAGTTATGCCCCTCAAGATGTTTTCTTTTATCTTAATATATAGTGCAATATTGTGACAAAAAAACCTTTGGGGAGCATCTCCTGTCTCCGACGGTTTCTTGTATTTGTTATTAAATGGTTTCTATATGTGATCTTGTGTGTACACATAACGCATGGTGTTCTTGTGTGAATTATCTGTTGAAAATCCTAAATAGATCGAAAAGATATAGGCATCTTATAAACCATGTTAATTGTTTGAATCATATCTAATTATCGATATTAAACATGGAACACAAATAAAACATGATTTGCATATATTATGATATATTATTAATATGCATATTATCACGCTTGCTCCGTTATTGCCCTAATTCTTCATTTCATTTAAGGTGTTGCAAAATCTTAAACACGAATCAAAACTGAAACTTTTGCAGACAGAAAGACTTCTAAATGGACTTTATATTCAAGCATAAACTTCTTACTTTCCAACAGAGTTATAGCATTGGCCGCGAAAAATGTTCAACCTCAATTTTAAAACGAGACGGAAGTCAACAAAGTCGTATATACATGTCAGCAAAACATACCGAAATGTTTGACAAAGAGTAGTTTCTATTACGACTCAATCAATGCGTTTTAAAGAACAGGCCTTGACGATGCTGTATGCAAAATATAATCTAAAAATGTCAACTATTTATCGCGATACGCAGTCTTGAACATCAAAGTGATCCACTATGGGTAATGTTCCCGTAATGGTAACGCCTTTTGCGCCTGCGGATATGCCGATGAATGAAATGAGCGCAGTGCATTTCAACTTGTTCTATTTTTTGCCGATGCGGATACGGACAGATGGAATACTAGCCTAAGACTAGCAGATTTAGGTTTTCTTTGGTTGAGCTGCATTTTCAGTTTTAGTGACTCGCTGGTTGACCTTTGTGACCTTCACATCTAGTTGGGAGATCTTCAAAGTTATAACACTTGTATTCTTTTCATTTCTAGGCTTAAAGGGTATTTTTTACAGATTTGTTTTCATTTTTTGAAGTTTATGATGAATTACCTCAACGTGATAGATTTACTGGAATACAAATATCAAAAGTATGACAACATGAAAATGACTGTTACTACCAGTAACTGATTTTATGAATCTTGTTGCCACTGGGATTGGAACCTGGATCCAAAAGCTGCCACTGTAACCTATCCTGTATCCCGATCATATAGCATTATGTGTATTTTAGACTATTGATCCACGGGTTGACACAAATTTTAACGAAAATAACACAAACACTCCAAATTATTCATTTGTTTTGCATTTGTAGCGCATGATAATTTTATCAATTTTAAACGAGGATTATTCATAAATGAACACCTATTTTTAAGTACCGGGGATGCCTATATTAGTATTATTGTGTTGTGTACACGGTTCTTTCAGTTTTAAATCTGTGACAAAACGTTGAAAATCTTCAATTTGACAATTTTTTCATGGAGTATCTCATTGGTCCAAGGAAGCTGAAATCACAGGGGACTGGAACGACGTTGGGATGGTATAATATGGTGTATTATGACCTAAAATGCCATTATTATGTTTGATTTAGATTTTTGGCATTTTATGTCAAATTCACCTTATTGTAAATCCCTACACAGGGCTCACACTGGACTTAATGTTTTTGAGCCAACCAGTTTTTGTTTGTCGGTTGTGAAAACTTGTTATCAAATAAAAAATATTAACTATGTCATTTAATGATAAAAAAGCACATATTATCCCTTTTCATAATCTTACATACAGTATGAGTTGTCAAAGACATATATAATATAAGCACAATTGATTCACCACATACATGTACATAACAAACAAATCCTGCTATCTACATAGAACAACATCACAGCATCAAAGATTAACATTACAGTCTACTCTCGTTATCTCGAAGTCGGCGGGAACAAGAAAAAATGTCGAGATAACGAGAGCTCGAGATATCCGATTAGGCGTTTTCAAAGAAAAAATGAGACGTACATTTACATTGTTTTTAACATCTAAATACCTGCTAAGTGGTCTAACTAAAGCTGTCAACGTGTGGCATAATACTCACAACGGCGTAATAATAACTGTATGAGATTCAATGCGCGTTTCTTACGATTCTTTGATGTTACAAAAATACTGAACTGTACATGCATGTTTTGTAGTTTGAAATGCAAAGTTTAATCGATTATAAGTACGGGATAAAATAAAAATCAAAAGCCATTCTGAGTCTTATCCGGGTTGGATACTGGGTCCTTCTCTGGATTGCTCGAACGACAATTCAATCTTTCAAGTAAGCCATGATAATGACTGTTAGAGTTCAAAGATAGAACAACATTCTGCAAATTTGTGACGGTTTATATACGCAAAAATATAACTCAATGCATTTTAGAATGTTGTTTGTAAAATAAATTAGTCTTTCGGCAGGCTGTGTGTTAATTGCAGTTAATTGTGACAGGCCTTACTCAATTGTTAATGGCTAACGGCATTACACATGTGTGGCCATTGATACAATTAACGGATCAATTATCTACCGCACAGTATCGAGAGCAGCCGGGCGAAGCGGGATGGTGAAGTATCAAAGATTTTTGTTTCACACCTTTGCCGACACTGGGACAGTTATTCGCACATCGAGATAAACCACAGTAAATACATGTAAAATCGGGACTCGGGACAAATTTTTATGTCGAGATATCGAATTATTCGAGATAACGAAACTCGAGTTATGCAATGTTTATTAATATAGATAAAGAAGGAAAAAAGTTGGGACATTGAGCTTACCTCGATATATCGAGAAACTCGAGATATACAATTTCGAGATAACGAGAGTAGACTGTAACTTCATTTCAAAACTCTAACCTTTACACTAAGCATGTTATTTTTCAAGATATTGCTACCAACAGTGAATGTACATTTGAATTCTTCAATTTAATGTATAGGTCACAGACGGTCATATTTTCCCACAACATCAATCGGTCTGGATTTAAAATCGGGGGAAAAAGTATTCGGAAATTAACATCCGAAATACATGCCAGAATTTTTCAGGTCGAAATCGGGACACTCAATAAAAAATTGTCGGGAAATTTGACCAAAAAGCAGGACACCTAAAACGATCAATCATTCGACTCTTACTTTAGTCAGTATATTACTCACAAAGACTTTAATTTTCTGCCCAGATTTGACGATACATGTGTTTTAAGAAATTCGTGAACATAGCGTTCTTCATTGTCCGGAATTTAACACGCTCTATAAACTGAATTGTGGGGTTTCCCCGTATGCCTCGATTTGACATCAAATCCGTACAGGGATATCCCCTTGAACATATGTAAATCGCTTGACGCGATGTGAGCGCATCGAGCACTTTTCTTATTCAACCAATCGTCAATTAACTCTCAGATTGATGCAATATGTTACAATATGTTGAAAATCAGTCGAAAACGAAAGTTAATTTATGTGAAACATCGATGCGTAATGGTCAGCATCCAATTTGTTTGATGTACAAAATAGGTGTTTTAACAGGTTTTATAACCTTAGGTGGTATAATACACAGGATAATTAGTGTCATTGGCGTTTATTTCTGTATGATACATCTTTCGATAGCAATTAGAGACCCCTTTCATAAAAACACTGTGGTGTGAATGCCTGATAAAATCAATAATTTGCCGATAAATCGCCGATAAGGTGTCAAAAACAACACTGGGTCCACTCGAGTAGCAGAAGCGGGTTGTTAATTGGGGGCAAT